>MU392646.1:0-49426 GCA_022578505.1 Nemania abortiva
TAAATTATAAAATATTTTTTTTTTTTTTTTTTTTTTTTATTTAGTTATATTATTATATTTTTTTTTTATTTTAATAACTATTTTTGTAATATATAATACTTATAAAAAGCTTAAGCTAAGTATAGCTAGTTTAAAAAACTTTTAAAAGTTTAAAAATAAAAACTTGCTAGTTTATAGCTAGTTAGCAAATAGTTATAATTTATATGTTTAATAAGCTAATTATAGTTATAAAAACGTTTTTAACTTTTTATAGCAGTTATATTGCTAGTGCTATATATTTAGCAATTTTTTTTTAATTAATTTATACTAAACTACTATGTTACTAAGGCTATATTGTTATATATTATATTATAGCTTTTATTATTTAGCTAGCAAGGTATTATTTATTAGTAGCTGTAGTATAGCTTTGTAATATTATATATAAATTAGTTTGCTATTTAGTAATAGTTGTGCTATAGCTGTAAAATATAAAAAAAACAAGCTATATTTTAAATTTTAAAAAAGCTATTATATTATTAAAAAATATTAAAAAATAACTTTATAAAAAAATTAAACTTTTAATTTTATAAAATAATAAAAAATAGTTTTATTATTTAATTAAATAATAAATTATAAAATATTTATTTTTAAATATTATTTTATTAATTTTTTTTATTAAATTAAATAATAATTATAATTATAACTAAATTATATTATTAAAAATTAGCTTTTTTAATATAGCTTATAAATAATAAAAATTATATATTAGTTTTTTTTTTTTTATTTATTTTAATTTAAATTTAAAAAAATAATTTGTTTTAATAAATAAATATATAAAATATTATTTATTAAAGCTAAATTTAACTTTATAAAAATATTAAAAGCTTTTATTATTATTTTATTTTTATATTTTTATAATTAAAAAAACAATTTTTTATAAAACTTTAATATAATATTTTAGTTAATTTAACGGTTTAAAAAACCTAATATTAATATTTTTAATATAAGTTAATAAGCTGCACTAACAAATATAAACATACAAACATTAAATACAAGGGAAGGTAAAAAGGGCCACTGCTTACTCCGTACATTTAATAGTTAAACAAGCCGTGAGGATAGCGAGGACTCTTTTTTTTTCTTTCTTCTTTTCTTCTTTTTCTCTCTCTCTCTTACTTGCTATATGTGACAAGCAGGGTTCGTAAGTCTTGCGTGCATGGAGGCGTGCCTAGTGTCGCCAGCTACGGTTCCTATGCAAGCCGAAGATGAGTTGTATATATCCTGATACGCAGGTTCCTAAATTCATACAACACACGCCAACACGAGATCATTCATAAGCAACTCCGCCGTCACCGCGAAGGTAAGTAGACTGTCTTGTAATATTTACGCTCTAGAGACGCGTTCCCGTCATAAATACCTAGGTATACTAGAGCCAATTGTTCGGCAAGATTGTAGGATCTAGTGGATGGGAATTGTCGATGGCATAGACTCGTACAACCATTGACTCACAAGTCCGAGGCGTCGTCAACAAACTATACCCAAACAACAGAGCAAGGGATGATGAAATGTGACAGCTCTCATAAGGCGCTTGTATGAACGACAGCCTTAAGGCTTTGTGATGGCCCGGGCGGCATTGGAAAAATTTCTTTCTTTCCTTATTCTAACATGACGGTATATTGGTGTTTTCGTGAAGTTATCCTCTGTGGGGTTCAGGATGGCTGGGACTTCCTGGATACCAATCACCGCGCCACAACGAGCCTCACCGCTCTTTCGACCGAAGGAACATTCCCACTGCGTCATTGCGTCCCAGCCTCCAGAGTATCGATACCGAGCCACGCCACGATGGTATCGTGCTAAGTGCTTTTTGGTAAAGCTCATCTTGAAATTTGAGGCACTACTAGCCGTCTTGCGTCAAATTCCCAAGTGACGTGGTTCTCTCTCCGCTCGGGAGAATATGGGACCCTCGGCCTCACTGACAAACTCGACTTCCGCTTAGTCGTCGTGATAGACAGCTGTGGCCTCACCACCCCTGAAAGCCGTAAAAGCCGAGGCGATATGCTAGACGTTTCTAGCCGCAAATCACGTCCACGAATATGGACCGTGTCACAAGACCGAGCTAACCCCAAGGATGGATAAGATATGCAAGTGCATTCGTCGTTCCTGCGATCATGCCAGTAATAGGTAGCCAACCAAAGCACTATCAGACTAAGTCAGCCTCAGTTTGCTCGCATATTTCCTATTAAATAGGTGGCTTGAACAGTAGGTAACCTAAATTTGCGTCATCGATGGGTTTGTCCGACGCACATATCGCAATCGCTATTGGATAGACAGAGTGCCATTGCAAGTACTAGACTTTCAAACGGCTCTTTTCTCGGAACGAAAGGCCCTATGCAATACCGATTGGGTATTTCGTACATACGATGAGTATGTACCAATAGGAACAAGCTCAGTACTAGCCTGTAAAATGAGCGTCAACATATGTTCCGTTCCGATTCTCCACCTAACAGTATAACCATGCCGCATACCGGCGAAGAAACCGAGTGCTATAGCTTCAAAACGCCCAGGATACCGATGGCAGATTCAACGCAAATGACCTCATCGTCACTTACCGAAAGGCTAAGGCCGGGGGATTGCAATACCTGGCATCAGGCTTACCCCTACATAACTCGAACAAGATGGGAGGGAATTGACAAAAACGTGGTGATACGAATGCTCCTATTCCTCCCAATTCGGCAGCGGGTGGACGAGAACAAGTTTGAAATTTCACCGGTTGCGTCTCGGTCCCAAAACAAGGGAGCGCAGCAGACAGATCGGACCATCAGCACACTCCGATGCCAGATATTAGCAATACTGGCTTTGCCTTGAACAAGAGGCAATCTGCCGAGTATGGCCGGAAGACCGGGGAGACGTTGAGCATGAGGCTCAATAGCAGTTCAGGCCGAGTCCTAACCCACGAGAGCAGTCCCGGTCCCCGGCTGAGCAATCTTGTCAGCCGCCTCTTAACAAATATCACACAATGGCAGATATGATTTGCCATGAATGATATTGCCATGATCACCTGGCCAAGGCTTTAAATCAACTCCTGTCGATCTTCTCGAGATACCACGGCGCTCTTCCTAGTCTTGGGGTGAGTAGCGGATCAACTGATTGACTCCTTTGATGGGTTGCCCATCATGAACTTGGGGGACGGCTGACACGCATTGTTTATGAACAGCTCCATTCGCCCAGATCTTCGGCCGGGTGCTCAGGCAGAACTCAGGTCCCAGGCGGGTAGATCCTATACCCAAGAACGCGTAGCGTAGCGTACCGAGCGCGGCACGGTCCTTTGCAGGTACCAAACTCTATCTACCTTCAATCCTGGCTTGTCGACGTCA
This sequence comes from Nemania abortiva, assembly GCA_022578505.1. Lineage (NCBI taxonomy): Eukaryota > Fungi > Ascomycota > Sordariomycetes > Xylariales > Xylariaceae > Nemania > Nemania abortiva. The sequence continues at coordinate 3,351 of MU392646.1, forward strand.
TAGCAGATTCAGAGGAAAACATTACTCCAAGAAAACATGGCAGTATGACCTTGCCGGCTAGCACTTGATCGGAGTGGGATCGGCGATGGCAACAGACCAAGTCGCACAGGGAGGGTGCAGCAGCGTGCAGAGAGGGTGGATGAGAGAGTCCTCTTGTCTTGGCTGCCCGATCATCAAAATGCTGATTGGGCGTGTTTGGGCACTTTTGGCTCTGCCTCACGTGGCTGGTTGTAGGCTTCACGTGACACTTCTTCAGCGGACTTACACGGTGAGTTCCGCCCTATCTATAGCACTATCTCAGTATACCTGGTCTACAGTAGGTATTAGCTGGCCGAGTTGGCGTGATCTGCCAGCCCTATCACTACAGCACACTCGAAGCCTATAGCTGGCACGGGCTAAGCCAAGCCTCGAAATCCGTCAATAGTGATCAGCGACCAGGTTATTAACCTTAAAACTACTATTAGCGAAAGATCCATCTGGGACCAACCCACGATATAATTGACGCTCTCAAGGGCTTCATACGAAGGCATCCCGAGGATCGACAAAGTGAGCCCCTCTTCCCGCCCCCCCTCTTCTCTCTAGATATGTAGAAACTTACCTGGATTCTGTAACCATGCTAGGTCGGTAGTAGATTAGGCAAACCCACCTATCTATCTACATACAGCAAGCATCACTACTTCTTACCCACCTTATCTTCCACCACTTACTTGCACATGCCTCAGATGAAGAGAATTGGCAAAAAAAAGAAAGAGAAACACAGATGACTATGAAGTCTCGAGGCAAAACACACCAAAAGATCAAAGATAAAGGGCAACTCCGAATCGGGGAATCGAACCCCGGGCTTGACGGCACCGTCATGATATGAGAGCGTCAAATGTTAGCCACTACACCAATTCGGAGAAAATCATGGGTATAGGTGGGATTGAACCACCGACGTTGGACTCGCGGGGAATCGAACCCCGGACCACTCCCAGTTTCTCGTGTGCTCCTCGGACGAGGACCAGCAGATGCTAAGGGAGTATTATACCACTAAACCACAAGCCCCAAGAGGAAGATATGGGCTTCCTGTGTGGAATCCATGCTCACTAAAATGAGCTTTGACGTTTTGCCTTGGCTGGGTGTTTTGTGGTGCCGCTAACGAGCCACACCCCGAAGCGAGCGAGTCAGGATGTCTGCCTCTAGCTTGGATGGAGTGTGCGAGAACTGAGGGACAAAATACCTATCTTGTCCCTCTAAATACTTGTATACTGCAGTATGCCGGCACTCTACCCAGTTTTGAGTAGCATCGGCCCTCCAACGAGTGTGGCTTTATACAGGGAAAGCAAATGCGCGCAGATATTGGGAAAATGCAAGTCATCATGAAGACACCCCGGGTCGACAAGGTCCAATTTCAACTCCCGAATCCTTCCGGTGAGGGGCATCGCCCGCAGCCATGCGCGTTCACCGTCAAGGCTCCAATTTACCTGCTTTCTTGGGTTGCAACCGGGCGATAGGCTCTTGATAAGCCCTGTCACCTGATGTGCGCCGAAACCCTCGAATCAAGCCCTTCTTCTAGGCAAACACGATCCTTTCACGGTTGCATTATGCCGTATGTGTGCCGTATGCGTAGTTTCCCCAGTCACACCGAAGGTGGTGGGAGTGCAGTGCGGTGGTGGTAGGTATTTTGTGTGTAAGTGCTGTGCGACTGGGTGTGCGGAACACCACCTCCGCACAAGCACTTTTTCCTTGGTCGAGTTGAATCTGCCTAGGTTTGTGATTCCTGATGCCAGCATCCTGAACTTGAATGTGTCCATTTCACTAATAAATTATGATTACTTTAGCGCCGTGAGTGATATGACTTATTGTCTAAAATATCAGACTAGAGGTCATTCTGCTCTCTAGTCATGATAGTAGTCGAGAGTGCAGGTAGGTATACTATACGTAGTATAGTTCGTCAGATATCTTACATACGTATCTTAGATACATGGCTACAGCATACATAGGTGGGTATACAGAGTTAGGATTACAGCTACCTGGACTAATGATACCTCAGATATGTAGCTAGCTATGCTAAGTCTACCTGCTATATTGACAGCTCCGACGTAGCCGCAGCAGCCGAATACTTACGTGTATATGATTGGAAATTGATCCAGGTATGCGCATCACGCCACCCGATGCGCAAATGAATGAGCATAGTCGAGCACCCAACTTATGCAAGGTACAAAGCGGACGCGCTGCAGCAGCGATGCGCAATGTCCCGATCCCTGACTGTGCATTTCGATCGACTCACTAAGACAGCAGCGAATGATACGGAAGCTCACGAGCCTCATCAGCGTCGCATACAGATGCACACGGCGTCGGATTTGGTGGAAATGGCTGTGGAAGAGGGTGTGCAAGCATGTCAGATGCCTAGACGACAAGACTGGCAAACACTACGAGAGCACCAAAAGTGGGGGGATAGTCGCTCTCTGGTCACTTTCTGACGACCAGGAGGCGACCAGGAGGCAGATAACTCGGCCGGCGCTCGTATCCTCCACCCGGTTTTCCCTTCTGGGCTGCACACCATCTCGCGCATGCATCATGCCGCTTTGGGACGATATCTCGCTTCTTCAGTTGCTCTCTTGGTCCAAGATATGAGTCTTCATCCCCTGCGCCCTGTGATTGATTCACTGGTTGCACGGCAATAAGCAAGCGGATCGTCAGCCCCTCACCGCGCGCCCGTCGCGTCTGTGGGGTTTTCTGAGATATCTATCCTGTTCGACAGCTGAGTGACCGGGATGACCACCACGCTCATCGCTGCCGACGAACCCACAAGGCAGCTTCTTGGGCCGACAGGTGACTGACTAACCGGGCACCAGCCACTTCTCTGACATATTCCTTCTGCCTACATAACAATATATATACCTGGCCTCGCCGCCGCATTTTCTCTTGTTATGCTACCAAGACTTGTCACTTTTGGCTCAAGGCTTCGGTATTTTCCTTCTGACACTTTCACTACCCTTCTCGCTCTTGAGCCGGCTTGGGCCCGGCACCCTCGAGAAGGTACAAATTTATAAAGAGAGTGACCTCTTCCAACCCATGAATCGTCCAAGCTCTCCTAGCTAGAAATGATACAGGAGAGCCCACTGTCGCTATTAAGGATCTTTGCTCTAATAAGCTCTACTACTATTACAAATAACCAACATGCCTCTTCTACCATCAGATGCACGTAATGCAGTGCATCGGCAATCATGGCCACCTAGCGGGTTATGGCCCTCGAGTCCTAGCCGAATGCCACCGGCACTCGATGAGGACAGAGACGGCCTTTCTACAGATGATGAAGACATCGACAACTCGGCACGGCCTGAGAACCCTCTCAAATATTTCTTAACACCTGCCACCCCTGGGGATGATGAGCTAGAATTTGAGTTTGACTTCGATGCGGGCATCGAGGATTCAAATAGTCCCCGTCATATTGTTCGGAGTGTTAGCCCCTCAACACTCGACGGCCTTAGGCGGTACAAGGCCAGAAGCAAGGAAGCGGATTGCGACATCGTCGAGGACGACGATGACGATGAAGAGGAATACATACGGTTTACCCCCCAGAAGCCGCTTCCGTACGGCCTCGACGACTACTTTGATCACCCCCGACACAGCTCTCCCAGCCATGCCACATCTCAAACCAACGGCAATCTATTATCACCATCCTCATTCCACGTAGGATCGCCCAGAGGCCGCCTCGCCAAACGTTTTACTCCGCCACCCCGCCATGTTGTGCGAGGGAGGCCTGCCAACCGTACGTTACAACGGCGACACTCGTGGCGCGAACCTAGTCCGGACGTGTGGTCCATCGACGAAGAACCCGACAAGGAAACAAGAAGCGAAATGGGATTAAGCATCGAGGATCTCGATGACGGCTTGGAGAAGAAGACTCAACCTATAGATATACCGGCTGCAAAGCCCAGGAAGAGGGTTCGGTTCGTGTTACCGGTTAAGGAGTTTTGATCTGCATCTTGTTTATTGCATCTTTCCTGGTCGACTGGGGGCTATCTATGCATGGTCGGTGTTGGGGATTCTTGGTTTTTTTTATTCTTTTTTCTTTCTTCTCCTTCATGCATCGTAGCCGCTCCATCATCACCGTAAACTAGCTCTCCCCATCATCATCTTCACATCTCTCTATAGCATCGCACCCTCAGCATATACGGCGTCTGGGGCAGGGTGGTTTTTTCATTTTCAGGAGGCAACGGGCATTTAGTGGTAATTACCTTGTCATGGCTTTAACACTATTCAAAATACATCCGAACCCGTCTAAATTGAATACATCCATTCTCTACATTATAACTTGCTTTTTATCAGTGACCAAAATCATAAGATTCCCCCACCTTCTCATAGTATAGTATCTATCGGCCGACACTAAGGCCTCAAAAACATCTAGGCATCTAACAAAGCTTGATCCGCGTCGGCCATCTCCGAAGACTCGCACCGTAAGCCCTCTTCGCAAAGTTATCCCCCTCCGCCGTCAGCACTGGGAGTGGGATGGAATGGAATGGGAGGGAAGGGCTGAAGAGCTTTCCCACATTAAGCGAGAAACTGAAAGTGTGTCAGATAGAGAGTTGTTGGGTAGGCGTTTGCGTAAGCCATTCGAGCCGAACAGCCATCCGATCCGCGCCGAGTCTCGTCTCTGTGCCCGCCCCTCGGACCGCGCACAATTGTTGCGTGCGTGCGTGCGTGTGTGTGAGTTCTCCCGATATAGTGCTCACCGCCCACCCAACCCAACGAAGTCTTAGGGCGTACGCAAGCCCAACCCATCAGCGCCGCGCGCACAGCCACGGGCTCGTGTGCTGTGCTCCAGGTTGACCCGAAGCGTCGGTACCGGTCACTTTTTAGCGGGTGACGGACTAACCGGACTAAAAAAGTAAACTAACGAGCTAGTCTATTTAGTTAGTGCGCGTACTGCAGGTCTTTTGTCTCGGTGTCTTCGTGGGCTTATACGCAATACGCCATTCGTATAGGCGTGTGCGAGATAAGGATTGCACGTACACGCGTGGCGCAGATTGCACATGCAATCTTTCTTACTTATTGCGAAGTTCGCGTTCACCTGTCTCTCTGAGTGCCTACTTACCTACCTTTCCACCGTACTTTGTACATAGATAGGTGTTATCTACGCCTTGTTCCCATCTGACGTGGGGTGTCGGGTTGTTTGTTGGGTTAGGTTAGGTTAGGTGCTTCTTATTCGTCAGCCCTACGCTGTACACTCCTAGATAACCTTACCTTGCTTGCAACTCGCATATGCAATGCACGATAACTCTATCTAACGCCGCCGGCAATCCCTTCAACTGCCATGCATTAGATCTATCTGTGTTGGCATGTCATCTCAAAAACTTTACATTACTTTGCGAACTTACCCTCGCCTCTCTTGTAAGCCCTGTTGGCTGCTGTCATCTACATATCAAATGTTCTCAGTAGAAAAAACTTTTTTTTCCACGGCAAATTCCCTGCTTTGATAAGCTCACTTACTAGCGGGATTATCAACCTATGGCTTTCCTGTGCTGATGTTTCTCACGACATAACCTACTTGGGACCATATAAGCCAATGAATGACGCTTTTTCGCCTCCTCGACTATTTAGCGGTGAGACATCGCACTAGTCTACGCTATCCCACATGTCAACATTGCCTGCATCAGGAAGTGTGAGACTACTAACTAGACTAGCAAGTCTAGTCAGGTATACTATATTCCCAATTAGCCACCACGTGCCAGATATAGTGCGAAGGTCATGGGGTTTAAGGGAATAGCTGTTTATTTTCGGTGCCGAAGGCAATGGAAGGGACTAACGTAAGCCAACGGCGTAGACGAACCACATATATAGAGGGACGGAAGGATACGTTTCCGATCACCACTATCGTGCCGAAACGTAGGTAGTGTATCTACGCCGTTCGCAACTCAGCACGTGAAACTTAATTATAACAATATTACTTTTTAAGCGCCAAACACCTATTTTTGTAAAGTGACCTGTCCTGATCAATAGGTACCAGACTTCTCGATCTATCGGATCGCCTCTGCGAACAATCACTTCTTCCAACCGTTTTGGCATACCAGTAACCGACGCATACAAAAAGGGATGTTAGCACCGCCAACCATAGACTCTGTAGGTTGCGCTTCTAATGCAGCTAGTTCTTCATCTAAAACTAGACGTCCTCAATTGGCGATAGGTCAGGTTGCGACACGCGCGCTTTGCCGCTTAGAAACCTTCAGTTGAGGATGATTGTGAGTTCTTTCCTTTTTCTTCTTTTGCTCGAGACTGATGTCGACGTGAGCCGAAGCTCAAGGGCTAAGCCGAGCTAGACGTCAGTTTCTAGTCCGAAAGAGAGACAAGAATGAGGTGCTTATCATTGCTGCGTATCAGCAGCGAGTCTAAGAAAAGCTTTGACATAGGTAAATGGAGTAGGCGCAACGAAGTCAAGTACTTTTGAGGATCCAAGAAACCGCTGAAGAAGATTACGGTGCCTAGGACTAAAACACTCGCCTTCAAGGGCGTCTTGTCTATGAGATCTAAGAAGTCACCGACTGAATGATTATTTATTGAATGATTAGCATCCCATCTGGTTTTTGATAATGATTCTTCATAACTACCACAATCTATTTAAAGCATACCTAATTGTGCTAAATAAATCAGATGTCACTTATGAAGCAGCTGTCAATTACTCAAACTCATAGCATACCTAATCCAGATGGTTGACGATGCTATTTTAGGGAATGGAAATAGAAGGATTAAACTTCGATTAAACGATCACTAGATAGGTTGCAAGTAGGATAAGATTCCAATGAGGGTTGTTATTCGGATTATCTCCGATAATAGCGGTGAGTCCTCTCATTAGATATGCCCAAGGACGGCGCAGCTGATCTTGGTTGTCGATAGCTCAGGAGTGTCTGATACGGCGTTAATCTATTGTGACAGGCGCCTTAGGAATAGTAGCGCAACGCGGCATCTTCCGACCCAGTGGTTGAAGGACTGCTTTTTTTACATCAAAATATTGATATCCTATTATTAGGGTGCTCAGAATACATAGGGTTGGCTCGAACTTGAGGCTGACATGTTCGCCGAAGAATTAGTCTCACAATCGCTTCTAGCCATGGAGATATCCGAGAGCAAACAAGTAGGCCTAGGCCTAGAACTTGTCGGCGCGTATACCTAAACTAGGCTTTGCCGACCGAAATGTGTTCGCAAGTAGGCATTTCCATCGATCCCGCCACATCTTCGAGGCGGACGGCTTTCTGTACCTATCTGTTTTGATACCGCGATTTTCTGTCTGCCTCCTCGCCATCACTACGCGAAGTAGATAATGAAAGCACGGCGCAAGGCTTCAAGTGAGACACACCTATCTATTTATCTACCTAAAGCAAGTAATTTTACTTCGTATATCGCCTAACCAAAGCCAATCCCCAGAAGAGCCAAGAGAATTAGCCGGGATCAGAATGACAAGTCTGCAGCTAATCCCACACTAGCGTAGGGCTGACACTCGATCCTTCAGCTGCACTCAAGGGTATCAGTAAGGAATGTTACATTATCGATCTAGATGGTGTAGCCATTGTAGCGTATCTATAACTAAGTACACTTCACACTAGTTACCGACCGGCCGGGTGCAACCTTGGCGATTGACCACCCTGTCAGAAGTTCGGACATACAAGAAGTTGCCTCGGCTTAGTCTAAATAATGGGTACATACTTGGCTTAGTTTAATGTCTGATGCTCACGGTAGGTGCTACTAGCAAGCATTGGCAGGCAATGAAGCGGAGATAAGATATAAGAAATCGGCATAATTTGAAGCCGCGTGCCCAAGCCAGACGGTGGTTATCTCACGCCACAAACTCCCTCGGCCATTAACATTTCCTCCTTCGCCGTTGCCGGTGGGCAAAGTTATTCTCTATGTATACATATTAATAACGGGAGGGGGGCTAGACTCGGGAATACACTCATCGAGCCAGCACATAGAGGGGTGTATATTATTTGAGCACCGTTGGTGGCTCAGGGAGATAGATATCTTACAGATGATTGACTGAGCCGAGCTAAGATGATTGGTATTACGGGCAGCCTGCAAGAGGGCGTGAAAAGAAATAGACAGCGGAAAAAAGAGAAAGGGCAAACATGCCAAATCGAGCTGGAGATCCCTCAACAAATTGATTATCATCATGCACTATCATCTTGTGTGTTTTGCACTCTTGTGCCTGCCTAGAGCGCCACCGCATCTGTAGTGATGATGGATATTAGCTCTTCTAATGTTATATACGCCCTACACACTTCGGTTATTTGCTGATGTTCGCCTATAATGAAAATGTTGAATAAACCGTTGCTCAAGTCTTCTCAAACAAACAATCATGTAAATATCGAATTCTCGGGATGATAATGCTACTGTAGAGATGGATCCACGACCAAGCGGCTTAGTAAGGCGGATCGCGTGTGCTTTATCAATACCTCGTAAGGGAAAGTTCTTAGGTAGGTATATAATAGGATGGTGACTAGTATTACCTCCCGCTAATGACCTCAAATCTCTGAACCTAGTCTCCCGCCGTAAGATGTTGTGATGCTTGCTACTGTCAAGTGGCTATCCTACGGAAGGTGAAGGAAACGGCAACTTGACCTCGGTTACTTGAGGGGCTGATGTCACAATTTCAACTGTGAGTCCAAACAAATGCTCGAAACAACAAGGTCTGTCTATGTGGATACAGTTTGATGATCTAGCAGTGTAGTGCATTTTATATTGGATCATCTAGCTCAAAATGCGCTTGATAGTCAATCCTACCCCGTTGAAGGCGGTAATGAGTTCCGACCCCCTCATTGATCCAACGGGTACAACAGTACGTGGAGACTCTGAGCTGGATCCGAATTCCTATTGTGAGCTATTACATATCATGTAGCATCATTAGCCTGGTTCCCCAAGCTGGACTTGCAAAAAACCTTACGGGCTCGGTTGAGTTGGCACTCACTTTTTCTAAACTCTTCTTTGAAAAAGCGTTAAAACGGTGTCAAAGTCGCATATAAATTATGGAAGCAACGTATAATTAGGAAGTCGATTAATACAAAAGCTTACGATCCCCTGTGAACTTTGAAGCCCTACCCCTAGCTAGTCGTTCATTTACTCTTCGCCTATGATCAACATTTTTGAGATGTGCCTCAACGCCCCGAGTCGCCAGACTATATTTTGTAATGTGTTGTACGTGGGAGCAGTCTAGACAGAAAGCTCCGGGCACAAAGTAGAACTTCATATAGGAAGGGGCTTGTTGGCCGTTTTGTGGGAAAGGGCATTGCATACCAGTCTGGGTATTAACTGCACAGTAATTCATGATTGCATCGATTTTATCATTGGCATAAGATTCCTCCCGCTGGAGGCAAACTAGTACAGTTTCGAGCCAATCCGGAGGAGGGGGCTGTGAATAGGCGTGAGTGCAAGTGTTAGTTGTGCTGGATTGTGAGGGGGAGAGTAAAGCTGAATAGTCCCGCAATTATGCGGACTGGATTAAGCCACGCATCATGAAGGCTACTACAATAGAGAGAAACAGAGGAAATGAGATTTGGAGAAGACTGGGGGAGGTCTTACAGGATTGCGAAGAGGACGTCCGCCGGCTTGTACACAGCTCATTAATTCTAAGCGCGTTTCAATGGTGGATGTTGTCATTGAGGTGGTTGGTGTTGATGTAGGAATGCTACTCGGGCTAAGGACATAGGCCTGGGATTGTGAAATTATGCGGGATTTTCCCACGAGTCTGTCCAAACCAATTATCGAAGCATAACGGCTAATAATTTTTGTTGGCTCGAGATAGTGTTCCGGCTTTGCTATTGACGATGGGATGCTAGCATCCTGCTCATTAGGAGGAGTATCCTTTGGGATTTGAATCTGCTTCGACTGGTGTATCGAGTTGTGCAATGCTTGAGCAATTCGTTGAGGGCTGCCCCATGGAGCTTCTATAGTACTCATGCTAGAATTCGTCGCTATGTTATTTGAGACTCGTCGTATCGATTTCCGAGCTGGTTGAGAAGCATGGTATTTCTTCTCATGATTTCTTACAGCCTGACGTGACACAAAGGGGGGGTTTTGGCAACCAAGGAAGCTGCATCGGAACTGTGGTAAGTGAGTCATCTCGTGATCTAATCGAAGTGCTTCAGATTCAAAGCCTAGTGTGGCTCGCGGGCAAGAGGTAAGTCGACAAGTATATACGGATGCCCGATGTTGACTTTTGAAAACCTCCAGTTCTTCAATCGAGACATCAGGGTAGTCGTCTTGTGCGAGGAGAAATTTGACAGACTCTTCATAAGATGCTAGCATGATTGATATCCCATCTTGTGATAACAAGTTTGCTGAGAGAACAGAGTTATTGGTAAGTCGAGTTCATATGTTACTAATAGGACTTACTGTTCGTTTGAAGACCTGATTCAAGTCCCTTGAGTGACCTAGACCATAAAGCCCGCTCTACTTCTTTGCGAAGCAAAGGATGCTGCAAGAATGCCAGTCGTTTATCCTGAAGGGCTGGGTCGACACTATCCTGCATCTCCGTTAAGGGACCCTGGAGACCATGAAGTTTCTCTGCTAGTTGGCCTGCAAGATTAAATAGAATGGACGGGCTTTGAGAAGCAGTAGATGCTACGTGAGACAGCAAATATTCAGTCCAATATTCAGTAGAGTAGATATGAAACGCATGCAGACCTCTAATTATTCGGAGGTACCTGTTATCGTTTTGGTATGGCTTGGTGAAGACGTTCAATCCAGATAGAAGACATGTAATTACGGCTATACCGTGTCCCGCAACCGCTTCTCTTTCGTCAATAACGAGGTTACTTGAAGACGACTGGAGGAATCTGGATTGCATATTATCAGCGACCTCAATGTTTGCTCATTGGTTCCAGTATGAATGCTCACTCTTTAACTGATACGTGAATAAAAGACAGCGTATTATCACGCCGTTCTTCTACTAGATCCCCGCAAACGTCTAAGATATACGTGGGAGCAAGATGAGCCACATCTGAGTCCCCAGCGCTGAAAGATATCGCGGATAAGAACTCGATCCTTTTAAGTGGTCGTTTTGCGAATGCAATCCAACTGAAAATAGAGCTGATGCGATCTACTGATTGAGGATCCAACCGGACTAGGACTTGAGTTAGAATCTTTCGGTAACTATAGCTAAATTAGTATTACTCTCTTTGCTAAGGGAAGGGTCGGGTTTACAAGTCGGACAACTTTCTAGGAAGCTCGTTTACGGATGCTTTGACTTCGTCGCTCTTGTAAAAGATTTTGTTATCAAGGAAATCAAGAACCAAGCGTGCGTAAAGGAACATCCCTAAGAGAGAATTAGTTTTCTGTGATTGAGCTTATGAACTTAAATTGACTTGCCATCGGACTTTTTGGTAATTTCATCCCTGATATCGTCCACTTCGCTTGGACTCATATAGAGCTGATTCAGTTTTCTTCGGAGGGATAGCAGTCTCTGCGAAGTATAGTGCTTTATAGATAGCCATATGTTATCTTTTTCTTCCGTAAGGGAAAGCACCTGATTTGTTCGAAGACCAGAAAGAGCGGATGAGACGCGGCTAGAAATAAGGACTTTGCAAGTAATACGGCCGGATGACCGGGTCTTAGAAGTGATCCGGTTCACTAGGGTAGCCACACTAGCTTGCTTTTGTATCACGCACTCTTCTAAACCATCGATAACGACCCAGATGTACTCATTTCGATGAGGCTCTTGAGATGCACTTATGAGTAGAGTGTGTAGGAGTCTTTCAAGGGCGGATATCGTAGGAGTCTTTTTCCCTAAAACACACTCTTCATAGACGTGAGCAACTAGGTCACAATCTTTCCGGAGTAGTTGAATAAGCATAGATCGTAAGACCTGTTCGTAGGTCGTGGAAGAAGAATATGAATGTAGGCAAAAATGATAGATAACAAACATCTTCGCTGCTTTCATAAATTTGACGAGCTGTGTAGATAAGACGCTCTTTCCAGATCCAGGGCCGCCTTGGAGCCAGAGTATAGGTGTCCCTTGAGTTTGTTGGAGAAACGAGACGATTTTCTTATTCTTCAAAGCCCAATCACATGTCCCCGGGTACTTGGATCCTTCTGCCGATAGAAAATCGAAAATAGCCAATTGATCTGACTCATCTGCTTTTAGCCACGAAACGATAGACTGGTATTGTTGGGCAGCTTGCTCTTCTTCAAGGCGGTTTACTTTCTCCTGACTGTCTTCTTTCCATGCGTGGATATCTTGCCGTAGTTGCTGCAGTTCTGAGGTATGATGAGTTTGCAGTTGCTGCATTTTAGACATGTGATAAGCCTGCGCTTCTTTATCTACGAGCTTTCCGTGGCGTTCCATATCCTCGAGGAGGTTGTTAAAACGTCTCTGAAAACGGCCCCATGACGTGAGGAACAATACCTCCCAACCTGGATGAAGGTTAGACAGACCTACATGGAATAAAAGGAATATAATGCTTACTGCTCCGCCGAACAAGTTTATAAGCGTGCTTGTGGAATTGAAGAATATCGGAGTAGAACACAGCAAGAGTTTGCTGGAAGTTTGCGTTGTCGCTGAAGGCATTGCTGAGGACTTCGAATCGTTTTAGCGATTCTGCAATCTTTGAGTAACCCTTGATAATTTGCTCAAATGCTTCTATATAGTCCGAGGCGATTCGAAGAATCAGAGTGATCGGTGCCCATATCCAAGCCAAATAAGGAGTGCCGTTGCATAGAACATCTATAACCTTGGCGTAGTGTTCGAGTCCTTTGAAGAGGGGCCCGAGTCGACTCATATGGCAAAGAGACTGCCTTGCAGCAAGTTGGTTTTCGATATCAAGGGCTATTTTCCTAACATGTTGAAGCGTGGTATCAGGAAAATCACGCGAGTCGGCAGGAGTGATGGTACGGTCAAGCTCCTCGAACGCCGCTCTTATGGTTTGCCTGGCTGACGCTGGAACTGCTGGCTTCATTCTGATTAGCCACGGTTCTTGCTAGCCTTGATGGAATGCAATGAACTAAGTTGTGGTATTGCCAAAACTGGCTGATGATTGTATTCTATTGTATTCTCATTGTCAGGCAGCAAGATTATGAATGTGCAAAAACTGCAGAGCCCTGCGGCTTATGCCCGATGCATGTTGAAGAGGGGTACCGCCACCGCCATTGCAACCTGAACCTGAGACGTGCCCCTGAGAATGGTCGTTTGGTTGGCTCAAATTACTCCGCCTCAAAGATGAAATGCATTGCTTTGACCGGTACTCCGATTCGTAGATTTATCAAGCTCCGGCCCATGCCCGTATATCTAACAACCTCCAGGATTCCGTAAGCTACGGTTACGTGCTCCTAAGAAACGAAAATCAGTCTTCTTGAATTAGCGACAGTTCATAGCGGGAATTTGTTGAACAAGTGATATACGTATCGTCTCAATGGACCTCGATCGCGACTCCCGCCGCCCTTTGAAGCGGTCTCGGCTTGACTTACCTCCAACTTCATGGGCGTCATCGACGCGAGAACAATCTAATTTCACGATTGCGCAGTATCCCCCTGCAGGAACAGACCCAGATTATGATCCTTTACCACTTTCATTACCATACAACAATTCTCATAAGCAAGCACTCCAGCATCACTTTACTAATATTCATAGTACCAGCGCGCTTCCCGTTCCATTTCCGGGTAACGCTCAGTGGGAAAGTGGCGATAACCAAACTGGTAGGCCACTAGACCCATGTGGACCTGTCTTCAATCAGATCCCAGTCACGCATCTCAGACAACAACCTGTGTTATCACAGACCGTGTCGTTCAATTATCCCCAACCGACACCCCCATGGCTGGTGAATGACCCAACCCCGCCATTGCCACAGCCCTGGAATCCTCACCACGTTGGTCCATCTCTTCAAGCTGAATTCTCTTCCTATGAATTCAAAATGTACCCCAAGTCATCGGAAATAGTCTCTCAAGAACATTCCAGTTTCCAGCCACACTTAGGTGTGTTCCCACAGGCACACTCAACAATAATCTCACCGCAGGATGTTATAAACAACGAAGCACGGCTTACTTTCGATGCCAATTTCCAACCAAAAGCCCCATTAGGCCTATTCGTTGACCAGAGTGAGACCGTTTGTCTTGGAATGGTAGGTTGGTATGCCTTATATATTACTCCTAACTAACATTCAAAGGTACCACACATATCTGGTACATATGAGCAGATAGGAACATGCGAGCTTCCGCCAGAGTTTCCAGCCCATTTTGACTCTTCAGAACGCTTTAGTACGAAAGATAACAGAGATATGAAGGGTCGCATTCATTCAACGCACAGTCAGATGATACAGGGTTTGCTCGACGAGCAAACTCTCGACCTTCACGTAGACTGCATCTTAGATATGCAGCTAACAAAGAGAAAACCATTACAGAATTCCTTCCTGCTACCGTGTACATTGGAGATTACGGTGTACGGACCACTAGAGCTCTATGGCGAAATTGGTAGTTGGTTTCAAGAATATGAGATTTACCTCCAGGACCCTCGGATATGCCATTTGGATGTTAGATATTGTAACCCTCAGAGGCTCTCATCATACAATTTTGAATTCTGCCCTTTGGTTTCGGAGGTAGTTAAATTGGCATCGTCATTGATCCCGCTCCAACATATCGCCGAGCAGACGGACATGCTGCAAATTCTCAGCAATAGTGTCGACTTGGAAGAGACCCCACAACCGGAAGCTATAAGGGCAACATTAAAGAGGTATTATATTTTATTACTTCAATTGCATTTTGGCTATGCTGATAAGTCACAACAGACATCAGAAGCAGGCTCTCACCTTCATGCTCCGTCGAGAAAGGGGCTGGGTATTTACCAGAGGATGCAAAGATATCTGGGAGACCGTAGACAATGACTACGGGCGAGTGTAGGTATTGCCCGGTCGCATCGCGTCAATGATCATACTACTATTATCGAGCCAGCTGACGCCATCCTAGATTCGTTAATACTATTGCCAATAATTGGCAGGCCGAAGAGCCTCCGCAATTTCGTGGTGGTATCATTGCAGATCCTATGGGTCTTGGCAAAACCTTGACTATGATCGCCTTATCAGCTACGGACCTTGAAACTCGCTACGGGTCCAGAGAATTAAATAACAAGGAGGGAGATGGCAGATTTAGTACACCAGCTACGCTTGTCATCGTCCCTCCGCCACGTAAGTCCTATCCCTATATACATGCTACGCCTGGAAAACTAATCAATGTTAGTGATCGGTACCTGGGAGGAACAGCTGGCCGAGTAAGTCGTTACACGCCAGGTTTTATCTCTGCGCTAACAATACAATAGACATGTCGCTAAAGATTGTCTGAAATTCTGTCGCCACCACGGCAAAACCAGATTAGCAAACGCAGCAGGACTCCAAAGCATGAACGTGGTATTAACAACATATCACACTGTTTCTGCAGAGTGGCAGGCAAACGAGAGCGAGCGCAATAGCTCTATTCTATTCGCAGTTCGCTGGCGCAGAGTAATATTAGATGAAGGTGAGCACCCTTGTCTTTGTTACCATGCCTTCTATCTCAACGACTTTTCAGCACATTTTATCAGAAATGGGAACTCAAGAATGTCCCATGCCGTATGCGCGCTTGAGTCCAACTCCCGATGGGCTGTTACGGGTACTCCAATTCAAAACAGACTTGCTGATCTAGCAACCCTGCTTAAATTTATTCGAGTTTATCCATATAACGATCCAAGACGGTTTGAAGCCGATATATCAAACCTTTGGAAATCAGGAGCAGAGGAGGAAGCTGTCCGAAGGCTCAAGAATCTCTCAGCGTTCCTCTTACTCCGTAGGCCCAAAGGAACCATTGATCTTCCTCTGCGACAAGATCTATTGTTACCAGTCGAATTCAATCGTGAAGAACGGAAAATCTATAATACCATGCGGGACCAAGTCATTACCAAAATTGACGAAGCTTTACATGATACCTCCGGGGCATCTAGGGCAGGACTATATTACAATACCCTCCAGCAAATTGAGTCATTGCGATTGTTCAGCAACCTTGGGTTGCAATACCACTCAAGACACAACAAAGACAAGGGTATGCCCGAAGAATGGATTAAAATGGCTCAGCGCACCTTCGATTCCCAAAGAGTGATAACGCCAATTCTCTGCATGCAATGCTCTTCAGCGGTTGAACTAACGGAAGCATGGATAAATGAGTCCAACATACCCTCGCAGAGCCCCCGATTTTTCCAATGTTCGAAGTTTGTATGTGGTGACTGTATGGATAAACTTACCCGCCGTGGCCGATCAGTGAGCTGTGGCCACGTTCCTTCGTGTTCTGTAGCCCTCGTTTCGACGGGCAGCAGCACTTTGGAGGAGACTCCAGATCTTGTGGTGACTGGAATGGGTACACCTTTGGCCAGTCTTCCCTCAAAGATTAAAGCTCTAGTAATGGATCTCAAGACTGTGCCTACAGATATCAAATGGTGTTTAACTCTTCAATCAAACCTCTATGGAAAACAGGCTGACCATTCACAGTGTTGTATTCTCTACCTGGAGACTTACTCTCGACCTAGTCCAAGCCGGTTTAAGAGATGCAGGGATATATAGCACTCGATTCGATGGCAAGGTACCTCAGAAAGACCGACAATCAGTCATAACTGATTTCAGAACAAACCCAAGGATCCGCGTAATGCTGCTCACTCTATCATGTGGTGCAGTTGGGTAAGAATCCGTCATCCTGCCAATCTAACCTTGAACTAGTTATGGGCCATCTGCTTATACGTAATAGCCTTACCCTTACGGCAGCATCGCGAGCTTATTTAATGGAACCGCACTGGTAAGAAGCCACGCTTTACCCCTCGCCTATTAGTTGCTGATGATCCAGGAATCCAACCGTCGAAGAGCAAGCCCTAGCACGAGTCCATCGGCTCGGACAGACTAAAGAAGTGACAACTATCCGTCTATATATACGCGACTCGTTCGAGGAGGTAAGTTTACTCGTAGGGTGTCTTTACTTCTACTTACACTACGACAGCAAGTTATGCAAGTGCAAGAGTCGAAGAAGCAGCTCGCCGGCATGTTATTATCACCGCATGATGGCAAGAATATGGACTTGAGCCTTTCGGCATTGGAGGTAAGACACTATATATTCAGCCCTGATTCTCCTGGCTGACGCTTGCATAGAAACTACGCGCATTGCTTTGATGATGGATTTTGTAAGAGTATAATGATGTGAGCGGACTAGCTGTAGTTACATTAAATTGTCTGAATCAAACAATTTCTTTAGGGTATGATTCTTCTTATTTGGGAGCATTAGTGGTTATATTTATCCGTTGGTCTTTCATTAAAGTATGCCTGATATCTGTACACTCTCACCTGGCGCTCTTCGATTCCGAGGTTTTCTGACCTGAGGTACGAAAGTACAGGAAAGCCAACGTCAAACTTAGAAGACAAGGAAAGTGTAGAACGAGCATGACAAGCATCTAGTCTTTTCTCACACCAATTATGATCCAACAAGTTCTAGCGCAGTGGTGAATTATAGTATTGCGGTTCTATTCATGACAGTCGATCGGTTTGATTTGGCGAGGATCGTGATCCTTGTAGGACGCTTCTCCAGGACAGGTTAGCGGGTAGTTATGTATGCAGGTTATGATGATCATGTCTTTTAAAGTATAGTCATGATGGCAGGGTAGACCTAGGTATCTCATGTCAGACTCATGTTGAAACAATTATCTTACAACATCAGCTGCAAGAGCACTCCTCTTACCGTCTTTTCGTTTAATCCCTTCTTCATAGAATGACTTCATAAGAAACAATATACCAGACCGAAAACCGGAAGTGTGCGATGAGTCCTGTTTTCGTCTACTCCCCTCTTTTAGAGCGTGATCACATTCGGCTTTTATTATTGCAGCCGTCGGCCTCTCGGGACGATGATCTTGCAGGATCCCTTCAACATATCTCACTCAAGGACCACTATCGTGACTTGATTGATCCATACACGGCCTTATCATACGTATGGGGGGCACCCACGTCAGCTGATACTATTCGGCTTGACGGCCAAGAGTTCGGGATAACTGCGAACCTAGGCGCCGCGTTGCGAGACTTGCGCGATGCAGACCGCATTCACCGGGTGTGGGCGGATGCTCTATGTATCGACCAGAACAACATACCCGAGCGAAACCAGCAAGTCGCATTGATGGGGCAGATCTATTCGCTAGCTAACAATACCGTCATTCACCTTGGGCCCCTAACCAACCGTGCCGAGACCATCTTACAGGAAGTCGACCGTGCCATTCTCCTGGAAATCTCCGGACCCCGTGCTGCGAACTGCTCAGTCGATGAGGAGACAATCATCGATGCAGCAAATCAGGGGATATTTGCTCTGCCTTGGTTTGGCCGGGTTTGGGTATTCCAAGAACTAGTGCTTTCGAGAGAGCCCTGGGTACAGTTCGGTTCGAAGCGGATCCGGTGGCAAGATCTGTGCCGTATTGTCATTCCGCTTTTGAAAAAGAGGCATCAGGCCTGGAACGCTAAGAAAGATGTTACTATCCTAGAAAGCATGAATAATACCCGCACCGAGTATTGGAAAGGACACTCGTCCTCTCTATTTAGCGATCCCTCCGCCGAGGTAGTAGGGGATCTTGGCGATTACGACGATGGGCGTGGTAGCGGCCCACGCAGACTCTGGCGTCTTCTTGAGATGAGAAAGGATTGCGGAGCCACAGATCCTAGGGACTTGATATTCGCGCACTTGGGGATCATTTCAGACAGGGAGGAGGCCTTTAAGTACATAACGATCGACTACACTCAGACAATAAGTGAGGTTTTCACCTCAGCGGCGCGATATATCAATCGACGCGGTGGCTTCCCATCGCTTCGAACCTCGTTGAGCCGTTTGGGTATCGCAGACTCGGTCCTACCGTCGTGGGTGCCAAATTGGAAGAGAGAAATTTCTCAAAGGGCATTATCTGAGCAAGATATAGAGAAGTCCGTGTCAACACCATTCGCCAACTCAAGCAGGGCCGAGGCGTTCCCCATGTACGCTGGGGCCGAGGTTTTGCATGTTAGTGGTGTTATGCCCCCGTCATCAGTCTCTCCAGAGGATTTCCGCGAGCGACTCAAAAACTACTTCCAGGACTTGGCGAGTAACGGCTATCGAGGCGCGTCTTGGGAAGGCTTTGTTGATGCACTGACTTCTACGGCTGGGGTAGAAAGTTCCGCTTTCGGGGGGGCTCCCCTCCAGTCTTGGCCAGATCTTGTGAGGAATCGGGACAACACACTTCTCCAACATCAAGTGCACGGATTCCTCAGCCTTTACGTACATAGCAAGCTATGGGATGCTCCACCGTTTGAGTCGCGGCTAGCGTTGCTCAACAACGGGAGTATAATGATCGTCCCGCGAGAGACATTAGGCGGCGATGTTCTAGTACATCTCGCATGGAAGAATGAGAAAGAGTACGGCCTCCTTGATACAACTGGGGGAATTTCCACTCTTAAGGTGGTAGTCATGCGGCGCCACTCCCCTTTTGGAGCCATGAACTTTGAACGTAAATATATCACAAATTACGTGACCTCCATGTCAGAGCGTGATAATATTCAGGACTCCGGGGTCAACGAGATTCTGTTTCTGCATGGTATTCTGGTAGCGGCCTGTTGGAATGAAATAATCACGGTGGCAGAATTAGCCAAAAACGCGCTTGGGAAACAGGCGGTCGAATTGGTACGTGGCTGGTCTGCGCACGACGTAACAGAGAGACTGGGAAGACGCCGCAATAATGGTGATCAGTTTTCACCAGACTATGGTTGTGTCATTGTCCTGCATTAAGCAGTGAGAAGAGAGAGTAAATCCCAAAATGGCTAAGACGGAATTCACTATTAGGATGAGAGATGCAAGGAAATCAATTAGCTCTGCCTATGGAGGTCTTAGATACGTATCAATGATCCCGGTACTGATCCCGCCTCCTACATAAGGATCCAAAACTGACAGGTAATCTCAGGTATAATTGCATATCGAACTCGATTCTCAGATCTCGCTTCAGAGGCTTGTACCACGATAACAATCCACGGTCAGGGTTACAATAACGGCCTTTGTGCTTTGCGTTGCCTTTCCCTACCCCTTTTTGAAAACATCCACCGTGCCTTATCTATCCCTAAGCTTCTACACAAAATTTTCACCACCCGCCACGTTACACTGAAGAGGGCCACACGGGTGGTAAAGCATCCAAACATTCCCAGCTACTCTTTCAACTCTCCTACGGCTACGATTTAAGACTTGCTTTCAGATCTATATACAACCTGACCCACAATCCCCTAGGCCAAAAAGGGCACCGCCAGCAATGGTCTCGTCACGATTCTTCGATACTATACCCCTGGAACTTCGGAGGGAAATCTATACCTACTTGCCTAGCCCCGATCCGACGTCCACTACGATTGTCTCTGTAATCCTGAAGCAAGACTACGAGCAGCTACGTAGCGCGGATCTTGTATATACAAAAGAGCCATGGACTCCGGTTGATCTGAACGTACTTAGAGTCTGCAAAAGAGCATATGACGAAGCCCTACCAATTCTCTACCGGCGTTGTATCTTTAACCCGACAGCGGATTCGGATGTTATCACGGCTTTTTTCAGCCGCATGTCGAGCTTTGCGCGTTCCAGCATACGCACGTTGCTATTGAAGCCACAACCACAAGCCTTGCGGCGTGTCGGAGGCCCCAACCCGAATATCTCAGAACTACGAAGAGTCGTCTTATGGGGTCCTGCCTGCAAAAAGATTCTCACCCTACTGCCCGACTTGAAAGAAGTCCAAATCCATCTCCCCCTTCTATATGCGTACGAGATAGAATCGGATAGAGATGTGGGATGGCTCACGGTCCCGTTATCGTTTCTACAGAGCGTGAAGAAATCTCTTGTTCGAGTCTCGAGGGGCTCCGCAGACTTCCCAGCTACCCAGTATGTTGAAAAATGGGATCGATTAATCGAGAAAGAAGATTCCGAAAGGGCTGCGCTTCTGTCTTACGAGGCTGCTATAATGAACAAGAAAAATCGCTGGACGAACCCGTACTGGAGGATGAAAAGATCCGGTTTCAGGCCGAATTTGCTCACGGATAGCCCGAATTGCCTCACATAACGCATATATAAATAGAAGTTGTCTCCGAGTAGCCACCGCGAGCGTTATATGACATGGGAGTGCGTAGATGTGTTATTCATAGGAGTTGTGAGAGAACGCAACCGACAAAAGGACCATCCATCACAAGGGTATACAGGCAAAGAGGACTGTTCCTGTATATAGTTAGATGGCACCTAGGAGGGTAATTTAGAAGACCTTCGCGCAACAACAATAGTCATCACCTATCCATAAATTAAGACTCCTGACAGGAGTTGTGACAAGGGCTTACTAATAGAGGGCTTGGAACAGTATATCGTATTCAGCTAATAATACTCTAGGGGTCTCAAGGTCCGTGGTTTTCCTTCCTGTCCATCAGGAATTCCTGCCCTACTTATAGACCTCTATTCTAGTCTAAATCTTCCCAAGGGATAACTTCTATTGCCTCCCTGAAACGCTCACCTGACTGGTGAGCGGGGCTTCTGCCAATAGGCTTCATACAACTCAATATGTCTTAGACAGAAGGCTATGGGAGAGGCTCAGCCGTCTCCGAGGTCGGCAGTCCTATAGTGTGGGGTTGTGGCGTGTGACAGGAGTGCTATCATAAGAACAAAAATATAAGTGTTGCCAAACTTTTCTCTTGAGAAGGACTTGTGACTGAAAGAGTAGATTTAAGTTTCGTAGACGTCTCGTCATTACTTTAACGTTATACCAGAACGTGGTATCTAGGTCAGATCTTCTGCTTTTATTTTTTTCGATAGACATCAATTCCCACGCCACAGAGTTCCGCTTCTCGCGGTCGTTAAAATGCGTGGTTTCCATGATGCTGCGATCATATACTGCTTGTCAGAGAAGGTTTCTTGAGCACGGGTTTCCCTGCAACATGCCGTTATTCCTTCGTCCTACCTTGCGGTCTTCGTCCTCGTTGGGAGTCCATCAAATCCACGAACCCATCGACGAGGAACTGCTCGTCGGAGATCGACTAAAATTCTTTCATCCTACTAAACCCGGAGAGATATTGGACGGAAAGTTCAAAACAATCGTCAAGCTTGGATTCGGCGGTGGATCCACCGTTTGGCTGGCCGAAAACCTCGAGCAGTTCGTCTTTGTTGTTTCCTCTTTCAAGTGGGCTTGCTTTTTCCTAACCTTCGAAACAGCAAAAAGTGGTGGAAGCCCTCAGGACTCCGTTATGTTGCCATTAAAATTCCAGCTCTTGACACAGATGCGAAGGGGAGAGATGGCTAAGCTAAAGCTCATCCAAGATGCCGACAAGTCACACGAGGGCCGGTCATATATTCGCCTACCTATAGGGCACTTTGATCTACATGGCCCACTCGGGATACACGCCTGTATAGTTTATGAGCCTATGAGGGAGACCTTGTTGCAATTTCAGACGAGGTTGCCTCGAGAAAGGCTCAATATACCACTATTCAAGCTGTATATCTATGTTCTCCTTCAAGCCTTGGACTACCTACATACCAAATGCCACTTAATCCACACAGGTAATAGCTTTCCTACACCCCTCTACCTACAGATATTGAACAGTCATCTCGATAGATCTCAAGGATGATAACATTATGGTTACGATTGAAGACAATAAACTTCTTCAAGATTTTGTCAAGATACAGAGGAAACAGGTCCAAGTCAAGCACATTCGATCCGAGGACGGCGTCGAGATCTACCTCGCAGATGGTGACTTTGGCCCGTTAAGGGGATCAAGGATGATGCCGAAATTATCCGATTTCAACGCCAGCTTCCCGGGTTTGTCTGGTAAGGACGCCCATGCTTCGCCAATTCAGGCTCATCGCTATCGCGCTCCCGAAGTTCTCCTTGGCTGCCCGTGGTCGTATAGTGTCGATATCTGGAACCTAGGACTCCTTGTCAGTAGCCTTGTTCTCTATTATTGTCTTTACTCGTTGATTGTGTCCCCAAGAAGTAGCAGGTTACTTACTTGTGTAATTAGATGTGGGACTTGCTGGAGAACACCAGCCTCTTTGGCCGGCCTGCGGGCGAGGACAGCGAGTACGATGCACATGTCCACTTGGCTCGAATGGTATCTATGCTCGGGCCCCCGCCTGAGAAGCTCATCTGCAGAGAGCGAATGTATCGTAATGCCGAGATAAGTCTACCCGTCTACAATTCGCGAGGCGAAAGGTTCACGAACATGAACAAGTATTGGGGTGGACCCTTTTTCACTGATGACAGTAAGTTGAAGAGTCACTACTTGACCCTAATGTAGCATGGAGAGAAATTTAACATGACATAGATCAGATCTATCGCACAGAGTTAATCAAGGAAGGGCGGGAGCTGAGTGACACTGTCACAGAATTGGCCGGCCAAGAAAAGGAGGTCTTCATCGATTTTGCCCGAAACATGCTCCAGTGGTTACCGGAAGACAGGCCGACTGCTCAAGATCTGCTACAGCATGCCTTTTTCGACTCTTTGTATAAAGATCGGGATAGCTATTTGCAAAGGCAAAAGTGATTGTTGGAAGATCTAAGATTGCGCTGGCGATAGCGAAACCAACTCATTTCGCAGCTACATTTTTTGTACGGGAAAGACCTACTCAAGAGCTCCACGTGTGCTTATATCAACATTCCTAGGAGATAGACTGGCAGGAACCCGCATGTAGAAGCCCCTGGTGCCTTCGATGTCAAGCTAATTTGGGGCAATTTGGGGTCATTGGCCAAAGCAGCACAATACGGGCCAGCTTATCTAATCTTAACATCTTACAATATTAAATGACTTAAAGAGTTCATTCACTTGTATCTGACGATTTGGCTATCATAGTCATGCGCAGAGGAATTGAAAAACTAAAATAGAGAAAACAATAACTACATAATATCCTATACGGTAGTCTAATACTTCTCTGGCCCCTGAAACTATAATATATTATAGCTTTAATGCACTGTTACCCAAAGTTATCGCATCTTGCTTGACACAACCACCCAGTAATCCATGAGCTCCGAGAATCCGGACACCTGCCATCTCGCCACTCCAGTAAGCTCCCGTAGTTGTGCCCACGGCAACAAACGGAGCCGTGTGCTCACCAGCCAGCCATATTCCTCTCTCTGGCATCCCGGCCCTCAATGCCAATATGTCTTGGTCTAAGAGTATGTCTGGGCCTCCATCCACACTCGTTTTGAAGTTGGTGTAGGACCCGTGCCCAGCTAAGTCGTCGTTTCTCCAGTTGCTGCACAGCGCCGCGCAGGGCTGGCAGTCGGGATGCGTTGGCGAGTAATTAGAGAGAAGGCTGTAATACGGCCGGAAGAAACCTACAATGGCACTGAGATACTCGCTAGTGCCTGGGGAAAGTCCCTGTAGAAGAGATGTGACATGAGCTGCGCATGGTCCATGGATCGAAAATAGAAGCGTTGGATGGGCTAGCTCCCCAAAGTCGGCACTCGATGAAAGAGGGACTGCCTCTATGGTCCATGAACCGCCCTCCCCGGCGGAGTAGGCGGGTTGAAGGAAATGCACGAAACTCGCCGTTTTTGTTTTTACAGTGGGCTGAGTGTTTTTATCACTTTGAGCCTGAGGTCCTGGCAATTCCCAAAAAGCAGTGGGGAAGGTAATGAAAACCTTTTCTAGGCTGCTGTACGAAGAATTTTCTATAGCTTGTGTGATGGCAGGCGTCAGGGGTGGATCAAAGGCGATAGTACTCGATTTTAGGCAACCTAAGGGTACGGTTACGACGACCTATTTATTCGGGAGCGTAAAGTTAGAGACTTAGTTAATAACAACGAGATTGAGATTGTTTAATAAGTCCGCAGGGGTAACAGGGGCAGAAAACTCTCGATTAGGTAACACATGCCCTTGAGGCGTGTCGAAGAAATAGGGGCATACGAGATCCCAGTGTACTGACCTCATCGAATTCGAATGTATGATCGCGGGTCCGGACTAGGACCATCGGATCTCCATTCGGTTTTGTCTTGCTCTCTACGCGTAACACTGCCGTAGAGGGGTATATCGTGGTGTGTTCCAGTACCTTCATGGCCATAGCCATGATTAATTCCGCATGTGTATTCGCTAAGAATATGTTATCTGCAAATGAATTCGTTAGATGATCATGCATCATGAGTAGACGCGTATTATAATAATAGATGCTTACCGCCGCCAAGGCATTCCTCTAGCCAAAACCATTTCAAACTTTGGGTCTCCCAGGTGTCACCAATAAAGCTCCCCCATATTTCACCTATCTGTACGATTATATCGCGCTTGTCAGGTGGAACATCTTTTCCTCGAAGGCTTTCTTCAAAGAAATCCTTCAGACTCAGGTCGGGTGATATATCGTCGCACGCTTCCTTGCTGTATTTAAAGGCGGCGGAGATCAAATCCCATGTATCGTCAAGCGCTTCTACCATTAAATCATCTGGTAAGGCATTTCCAGTGGAATCGTACACTAGCGATGAATCGTCTAGTGAGCAAAGAGCGGTATTCGTCTCTTTGGCTCGACCGATGATAGGATTATCGTTTGCACCGTGCACCCAACTCGGGCCCCTTTCATGAGATTTGGTTAGCTGAGAACCATGAAACCTCCAGGGATTCCATAGAGGGAAACTTACATATCTACCCAGAGATCTAGTAATCTTTCTTGGCAAATCTTGAGAGCACCTGTTAGCTTCATCTTCACCCAAAATGTAGTTGTCCACTCACACGGCCTCCTATTCTATCTCGAGCTTCGATGATAGTAGTGTCAATACCTTTAGAGACCAGAACTTCAGCGCATCGTAGCCCTGAAAGACCGGCACCTATGATGCCAACTTTTGGGTTGGCTTTTAAGTTGTTGGTCGGCCCGATCGTAGCTCCGGCTCTCGTTGCCGGCCTCCATCTGAACGACTCCAAGAAGTCAGCTGAACATTGAAGGAGGTCATCTTGCATGCGTGAAGGACCTCCACTTGTATCATCCTCGATAGAGTGTGCTTTCCGCTCCATGATGATGGGAGAATATGCGGAGAAATAGATTCGGATGGATGAGTGAAAGGAGAAGAAATGCTTGACTTATTGTGAATAATCTTGCTATTACTCATAGCGACAAAGGGGAATGAGCGAAGGAGAGTGCTCGCATGCCTGTTGAAATAGCTGCAATGTATTGAGATATTAAGGAAAGCAAGGGCTTGATCGTGTGATAGATATCGACGTCTCATCGGTCCCGACATTATAAATATGCATATGGATAGGCATCCGAAGACTCCTGTTTGCATCGTGTAATGTTCATATTTAGATCTATTGGTTCCTAACTAACCTAACTAAGTGGCTTAAGCGCCGTTGTGCAACTACCAGTGTCTTACTTCGACCGAGGATGGTGTTTGTTCGTGAACCCTGGGGATAGATGATGAATGTGATTGCGATAATCTGATAATGCCATGTCGAGCTCCCTGGCCGCCCCGCAGAAACCAGGTGATAGTGACGAGGCTCTAGGTATTCATCTGCCCTTATACGCACCCGACAGCTTGGCTCCGTAGCGCTTGTCTTGAACCCCCTTGCTCGTTCTCCCGCCTCGTGGCTCTCTCAACGCAGCATTGGCTTGGAATAAAGACTGACCTCGGTCATTGGCGATCAGCAGCTCTTCGTGTTCTACGCGGCAAGTTCCCAGGCCCCGGACAGTAGAAATTTGCCGATTGGACTCTGAATGAGGCCCTCTCCCCGCATATACACTGTTTACTCGTGCCTGGCTACACCTTGGCAGGTGATCTGTTACAAATTGCCCAGCTCCGAACCTCGGCCGTACTTCATCACATTAATCGGGCTGAGTACTCTGAAAGTCGCTAGAGATCCGGTAACAACTATTGTCTCACGATGATCTCTTAGTCTTGGAGAGTGTACAGACACTAGGGGAGTCTCTCTCACATAGCAGCGAGTTTGAAGACGCTCTAGCCATGCTATAGCGGGCAGCAGAAGGGAGGGAAAAAACCTGACACCCTAGAAAGCCTAAGTGACCTTACTTACCATCGCCCAATTGGAGCCGGACAACCTCACTATGGCCGAGTCAACGGCAGCAAGAACTCTAGAGGACGTAGCTCTTAGACACCGCGCTGGAGCTCGATTCCGCGATGTGGAGGATATTCTTCGGGAGGTTCCCCAAATGAGAGAAAACAAACTAGGCTTGGATGATCCTGTAAGTATATTTACTCTCGAGATACTGGGCGAGTTGCTGCATGAGAAGGGAGACCATGAACTTGCTGTTGAAATTAATCGAGAGTTTTAAAAGAGGAAGGAGATTAGAGGAAGCGATCTACGGAAAATAGGAGCACCAGGACCCTAGAGTTCCGGCCGACCAGTGACCCCAACGCCTGCACACAACCACCGCTGACCTGTGTCCCATCGAGCCTGGGGCCATTGTTAACCCGTAGATCAATGGGATAGTACTTTCCGCTATGCAATAATGATACATATCCCCTCTATTTCCCTTCGGCGCTCGCCTTCGCCTTCTCTTCGAGATGCTCTCGCAATTTGGGGAAGAAGGTGACGCTGTTGTTCGAGTCGACGAACTCGACGAACTTCGTGACCTTATCGCCAGCCTCGTTCATGTGTAGGATGAGGACGTACTTTTGGAGTTAGTATACGAACTCTTCTTCTTTCCTCTATATTTGCCTCTTTTCCTTTTGTTATTGGTAACTTGACTCGTAAACACCTACTTCATTAGCATACGGCCCAATATCCGATGAGGCCGTGCTGTGCGCCAATATAACGACCTTGTTCGCCTGCGCGTCCTCGATCACGTCGTCGATGGTGACAGTGAAGTCCTTGAGCTGCGACAACAGCGGCCCGAGGAACGTCACATACGACGCGTTGTCCATTTGCGGGCGTCCGAGAGACCCTGGGCGGGGTTAGCGAGCTGTTGAGCTAGGGATTAACCCCGCGATAAAGGGACGAGACGGGATGGGATCAGATGGGAATTGGTCGGGAAAAGAACATACAGGGCAGGATCTGCTGTACGCAGTCTTCAGTGCGGAAGCTCATGATGTTGTCCATATTGTGCGAATTGTAGGCCTCGATGACGGCAAGTGCCGTTTGCCGGCGCCGTGAAGGTGTTTCTGAACTCATTATTCGAGCTTCTTGGGGCTTAGCGCTTAATTGATTCCGGCTATCGCGATGATACGATGCTCTCTAATTGGTAGATCTCCTCTTTCTATTATCTAAGGAATCGAGTATTGTCGTTGGGGATAAACAATGTTAAAGAAGGGTCTTCGTAGGATGACGATGCGAAGAACTATCCGATCTCGACCTTCCGGATTTATATATCATGTCTCATGCTAGTTAGACGGACTCCGCTCTTTTCGAGGATAGGATCATATTGCATATTGGCGAGAACCCCGGCCCACAGGCCATCCGCTTACATACGGTAATGATGACCAAGTAAGTATCTGTAGCCAGATGTTGTCTAAATTGCGAAGCACTAAACAAAGATCCCAATGCGGGGTTTTTGGATAATTCTACGATATTTTTTTTAAAAAAAAAGAAAAAAGAAAAGACACACACACAAACACACAGAGAGAGAGAGAGAGAGAGAGAGCAAGGCAGCCGAAAATGTTGGCTAGCAATTGGATACTTAGGTACTGAGGTAGCATGGGATGAATAGTAATAGGCCGTAATAGGAAGATGAGCGTGCGGGTGGCGTATAGCTGAGATCAATATAAAGACTTCGAGGAATAGCAATCCTGCACGAGG
The DNA here is from genome assembly GCA_022578505.1 of Nemania abortiva. Taxonomy (NCBI): domain Eukaryota; kingdom Fungi; phylum Ascomycota; class Sordariomycetes; order Xylariales; family Xylariaceae; genus Nemania; species Nemania abortiva. The sequence goes on from MU392646.1 coordinate 32,062, forward strand.
GAGTGCTGAGAGCCCTGGCCCCTTCGGAAATATGGTATGATTAAAACAGTGGAATGTACGCCCTACGCCTTTAGGAGCATAAAAATGATAGCTATGATTTCTGAAGACTCTATTTTGGATATTTTGTCTTGTCTGAATACGTTGAGCATTGGGCCCGAACGATGCACGCTAGATTTGTAGGAGAGCGACACCGTCTAATTTGGGTCTTTTTTTCTCTCCTTGAAGAGACCCTAAGTCAACACCGCCAACGCCATGCCATGATGTAATCCCAATACCAATACAGTACAAAGCCAAATTGGCGGCCTAGTCCGAGTCATCTTCCTCTACGTCTTCAATAGTGACAGCTTTGGCTTTACCTTTACCACTGCTTTCATCCGATCTCTCGTCATCGCTGTCACTAGAATTGATCGTCTGAGATCCAGCCTCTGTGGTGTTCTCCCTCCTTGGATTTGAGTTGGCAGTGGTAGACGCCGTAGATGAGCTGCCACGATTTCCAAAAAATAGGTGGGAGGAGTTGCCCCATTGTGGTATTACGGGGGTGGGAGCGGCAACATTTGGGGGTTCTCTTTGTATCTGAGAAGCGGGAGGCTCAGGGTTTCTATTAGTTCCATGTTGCGTGTCGGTATTCCGAGCAAAATTATGGATATCGGCCGATGAAGTCGACGGAACCGCACCGCCGTTTGAACTGGGAGAAAAGTTATATCTGCTAAAGGGGGCTGCAGTCTGGTGCTGGTGCTGCTGGTGTGGTAGATCGTGGGGCGACGTAGCTGGGACAGGTGCGGTCTCTGTATGATGCTGCAAGGGTTGGCCATCGAGACGCTGGAGTGGTAGTAAGGACCAACCGGGTGGAATGGATACTCCTTCGGGAAGATCTTGACTGCCCGATGGAATGGCAGATGCGTATGGGGCGACGCCATGCCTCGTGATGGGGGAAGGGGGAATATGTAGTGTATTATTTGGAAAATGATTCGCGGCTTGGTGGGCGTTGAACTGAGCGTGAACGCCTGCCTGGCCGAATGGACTGCTAATCCCATTTGCAGTCTGTGGCTGGCCTTGGCGGAGTCGGTTTAATTCTACCGTCAGAGCATGTAGAGTTTGTAGTTCAGCCTGGGTTGCTTGTAAGGCATACATCTCCTGTTGTATTCGATTGGAGATGTCTTGAAGTTGGGCTTGCATGCTCTCTATGCTGCTTTGAGCGTTACTGAGATTGGTGGGCGGTACTGTAGGCGTCGGGGTAGGGACAGCAGCAGGGGCTGCAGGTTGGTTTGCACCATGCATGCGTAGTTGGTTGGCTAAGTCATGAATGTTCTGTGCATTTCCTTGAGCGAAGCCCAGCCGGATCGGACCAAACTGGAAAACGCGCAAGTTGCCTTGGACCTGAGCCGGCTGACCGGGATTTCCTGCTCCTGCTCCACCACCGCCAGGCGCGCCTGGGGCAGGAGGTTGAGGTTGTCCTCCGGCATTGGGTCCTGGCGCTGCCGCAGCGCCATCGGGACCTGTTCCGTCGATGACGACTGAACGTCGGCATGTAGGGCATACTTGTTGTCTTTCTAGCCAGCCCTTCAGGCAGCCGAAGTGCAGGATATGGCCGCAAGGAAGCTTCTTCGGCCGAGAGCGTTCGACTGCGCCTATAGCAGATGGGTCCCATGGCCTCATTTCCTCTCTGCAGATGATGCAGGTGTCCTCCCTACTTAGGTCTTCCTGAGTAGCGTCTGGATACTTGTTCATATCCTGTAGAGCTTTCCGATATCGCATGAGAGCGCCGAGGCGTTTTACGAAGGAGCGAGCTGTCATGAAGAGGTCGCGCATAATGTGAATCGGGAGACCGTAGAACATGATAAGAATCGCAAAAAACACCGAGTAGATGACAAGCTTAAGGAAGTCTGAAGCGTGTTAGAGAGCAACGTGGTCACCTACGGTTGAGTTACTTACCTGTTATGAGATCAAGGCTTAGTATCCAGTGTCCCTTGGATTCCCAGCCGGGAACTTCAATGTCCATCTCGTCGATTTCCTCTTCATCCGGTAGCTCTTCTTGTCCGGCGGCTTCGGCCTGAGCGGGATCATCGCTCTCTCTACGTCGCAAAATATCGTTGCGCTGCTGTCTAACCTGCCGTCGCCGCTCCTCTAGTCGGATCTGGGTCTGTTTCTTTACGATTCCGGCCTCTACTAAAGATAGTAGATAGCGGGAGGCGGTGCGGGAGGAGCAGGTACCGAGGATGGCAAACTCGAAGAGAAACATGACCATCATATTAGGACGTGCTTGTTGAACGACAGCCTGGACGGCGTAGGAGAACAACCAGGCATCGTAAGCGACGCTGAGGAAAAGCGAGATGCTGAGCCGCGTGTGAAACAATCTCGGGTTGGCCGGGGGTTGTTGCTCCAGAACCTCGACACGGCCCTCGCCTATCCATTCCCACACCTTGCCGGTAACTAGGGCGGTAAACATGACCAGGAACCAGGCGCTCACCTCCTCGCGGAAGATGGTCATAGCAAGGCAGGTCTCGGTGACGGCGAACCAAGCCTTCTCGTAGAGTTGCTCGATTTCGACGGGTCGGAGGGGGCCGTAGCATAGGCGTTGAAGGCCCCAGACAAAGGAAGCGTATAAAAGGAGCATGAGGTTTACTAGGATCTATAGCCAGCGGCGTTCGCGGGTTAGCACGACAGCTGGTAGTACCGATACATACGTGGGATGAAGGGCGGCGGGGGGGAAGAGAGCAGAGGGAGTAAGAGGAAAGAGGGAGTAAGAGGAAAGAGGAAGAGGAGGCGAACCATGAGACTGAGGTTGTTTTGTGATAGATAGACCATGGCAGAGTAGAAGTTGGCGCGCTGGTTGAAGGCATAGGCGACCACGCCGGTGGCCAGCGCCGTCGAAGCCTGTGACAATTGAATTACATGTTAGCATAGCTTGGCCCTGACGAATCCATCCATCGATGGCTCGAGGCTAGTGTTGTCGTCCGTGGTTGGTAATGACCAGCATATGAAGGTGTCCTAATTCGGGTGAAGCTTACCCCAGCATACCAAAAGAGGCGCATCGCGGCGACAAACCAAGGCGGAAGACCAGGAAATGTGACGGTCGGTAGAAGAGCTGTAGAGAGGCAACTAAGTGCCCATTCTTCCGGTAGGAGAGGATTTGGGGGGAGTAAATGATGGTTTGCTGTGGAGGAAATTGTAGATGTAGGTATGTAGGCGAAATTCGCGGGTAACAAACGACACGACAGGCCTGTCAATGATGCCACCTGTTGTATAATACCTAATCGGTTCACCTAAGCTAAGGTAACGGGCTGTGGGGGTGGAGGGGGGCACGTGGCTAAGCACCTAAGGTTACCAGCCTACTACTATGTACTTCCCTATGGCAGGTACGGGCGAGTTATCAGTCCCGTAGCATCCGTACCATAACTGTACCTACTTAATTCTGTTCAACCAAAGGGAATGACGAGCTGTGCTCAGTATTGCAGTCGCTCATATGGATTGGCTTGCGCATCCCTTTGTGCAAGTGTACGCATAAGCGCACCGGTTCCTAGGGATTTTAAGCCAACGCAATCATCCGAGCTATGGGTAACACAAACTGGGATGAACCTATTAACTTTCTTTTTAGACTTGATTCGAAACAAAGATAAAGCCGCCAACTGGAATGAATATCTGGGACGATCAATTAGGTGTCTAGCTGTCTGCGCATTACCTGGTACGTACTTCGAAATTCTTTTGGCATAACTATTCATCGTCGTGTTGAAACACCAGATTAAGATATGTACTATCTATGGCTCCGGCCAAGTAAAACGTTCCTTAGTATGGGGAGTGTCTTGAATGCCGTGTAGGCCGAATCAACATCTGTTTTGACGGTTATAGGTTCTCGTTCTGTTTCTACCTACTTATTGAGCAAGTCAAACCAGATTCATCGAGCATCTACAAATGATTACTACAAGACAGCTACCGGTAGTTACTATGTAGGTAGATAGGCGTACGTGAGTATGCTGTATGTGACCGGGTACCTAGGTACATTGTAAGTTGCTAAGGATCGATCTTGATAATCGACAGCCCCCATGTCGACATAAGGGACCTAATTAGGTGCCCAGCCAAGGGGGTCTGCGGAGTGGGGAACTACCTACATAGTGTTCTTCAGCAGCCCGAAGTTTGAACTCCGGCCTCAATATAGATACCTACCTGGTATTGATCTCTGCGGTATTGGCATTGTCTCTTACTTCAACTCCTACACAGGCTAATAGGGTCAACTTCTATTTTTGGTTGACTCTGGGAATTCCAATTGGCCTTTGTATCGCATTACTTCATACGCCCACTCGTTGTGTCTGGAGTTCCTTAGTTCGGCCTTGATCCCCGTCGGTGTTGCGACCGAACCACACTGCCTACGTCACGATCCCGCCCTGATACGCGTCCGGTCCGGAGTAATGGTTGCCTCTTCGGCACCTCTGCGCTACTGAGGCTTGAGCTTTTTGGGTCTAGCCTGCCATGGCTGTGCGCCGTGTGAGAATAATACTTGCTGTTGTGCTGTTCTGGGTGCTGGCTTCATGGTATTACAAGTCCCAAAGATCGGGTGATAATGGCTTGTTTACTTCCTTATCGGGCTCGAGTCGAATAGGTGGTGACTACCGGTGGGAACAACGGCCAACACAACACAAAGTGATTACCCTCGCCGAACTCCCCACGAACAAGCCCGCACGACCCATTCCACAAATCCAAGCCTCAAGACCGAAAGAGGATGCCACCTCGAGAGACGAGCGACTTACACGGTTAGCTGCCGTCAAAGAGAGTTTTATACATAGTTGGACTGGCTACAAAAAGAATGCCTGGGGCCACGACGAGGTCAAGCCCATCTCGGGTCAGTACAAAGACCCCTTTGGCGGATGGGCTGCCACTCTGGTCGATTCGCTCGATACCTTGTGGCTTATAGGCCTAAAGGATGAGTTTGAAAGCGCTGTAAAAGCCTGCGATGACATCGACTTTACCACCACAAATGCACGCGACATCAATGTGTTCGAGACTACTATCCGGTACCTGGGCGGATTTCTGGCTGCTTACGAGCTGAGCGAGAAGCAATATCCTAGCTTATTGAATAAGTCCATCGAGGTAGCTAATCTTTTAATGACGGCCTTCGATACACCAAACCGAATGCCTATTCCTCGATTTAATTGGAGAGACTATGCACAGGGCAAGAATCAGAAGGCACCTACTACGGTTTTGTTGGCCGAGATTGGATCCCTCAGTCTAGAATTCACTAAGATGTCCCAACTCACCGGCGACATGCAATATTACGATGCTATACAACGCATATATGATGAGCTAGAAGATGCGCAGAGCAAGACCCGGCTTCCGGGCATGTGGCCCGTCCTTATTGATGCGTCTACATCGCCCATGAGCTTCAAGGGCGACGGCTTTTCGCTCGGTGGTATGAGCGACAGTGCCTATGAGTATCTGCCAAAACAGTACCTCCTACTCGGGGGCGCACTTGAGCAGCCTCGAAAAATGTACGAAGATTTCATCGATGTTGCTGAGGAACATCTCCTTCGTCGAGCACTACACCAAGGCAACCTCCCCATCCGGTTCTTTGGCGATGCTCATGTGTCCAAACCGCCCAACGGCGGGCCAGTTGTGGTCACAACACCTCGCACACAGCATCTTACTTGTTTTACTGGTGGCATGGTTGGTATGGCAGCCAAGATCTTTGATAGGCCGGCGGATCTTAAAATCGCCGAGGAGCTTACCGATGGTTGCGTTTGGTCTTACAGTGGTACGCCCTCGGGTATTGGGCCGGAGATATTCTTCTACATGCCCTGCGATGCAGGTGACGGGAAGGATGACTGCCAGTGGAGTAAGAGTCGTGTAAGTAATTCCTGGAGTCCATGTCTTGTTTTGGCCACCTCAACCGCACAATGGCTCCTTTTTGTTAGAGCCACGCTGCATAGGCTTTTTGCACCCTGAATAGCGATACTAATCCTGAGGTCTGCAGTGGAATGATGCGATTAAAAAGCACTGGGGCTCTGGCGAGAAGGGCGAGGTCATGACGGAGCAACAGATTGCTAGGATTGTCGAAGCCCGTCGGCTGCCTATAGGAATGGTTGATGTGTACGACCGGAGATACCAACTACGACCAGAGGCCATCGAATCGGTGTTCTACATGTACCGACTGACCGGAGACCCGAAGTGGATGGATAAGGCGTGGGAGATGTTCACCGCTGTCGAGAAGCACACGCGCACTTCGTATGCGTCAGCAGCGCTAGACGATGTCACGATGGCGAAACCGGACCAGTTGGATAGTATGGAGAGCTTCTGGCTTGCCGAGACGCTTAAGTACTTTTACCTTGTGTTTGGCGATTGGGAATTGTTTGATCTCGACACGTGGGTGTTAAATACAGAGGCACACCCCCTTAAGCGAGCTGATGCTTAGAGGATGGCAACGAATGGAACTCTCGGGCGGGTTGCATAGAGTACCTACACTGCTTGCATTTTTTAGGCACGGAGTTGTGCTGTTATAGATATTGGTATATATACACTACACGAACACTTCATCTTATATCTTTGCGATTGTACTGGCTTGCTATATTGTAGGGACCAGGTTGCACGTTTGTATGGTTGATACGTAAATAGCAAATGGGGTTAGGCGCCCCCGCCGCCCTTACTTAGATCTCAACCCCACAGCGAAATATCAAGTACCTACCTAGGTAGGTAGTTAGGATTCGACTGACCACTAACTTAATGCCTTTAAGATGATTTTATGTTCGACAGATAACCATAGGTATGCTCCTAGACTGTGCATTATCAACCCCCCTTTCTACTAAGCTTAACATTAGCAACCTTAAATATAACATTTAAGGTTAATTACTCGAGTGGGCATGGCTTAGTGTGGGGCTCTCTACTGTAATGAATAGCAGGCCGGGACGAGACCGGACTTAAAGCAGTATGCTGTGCATACAGCGCATATACCTACATAGTCGGATCATCCACACAGGGCCGATGAAACAGACCCATACTTCAGATCAGATCAGGAAGCCTGGGTATAATTCTGCAGGTATAAAATGATCCCTCTTCCCCCGGTACAATTATTTACAGCCTTGCATCAATTTCTCTCGTCGTTGGGTTGGCTCATCGATGATAATCAACAATATCGCTCTTACATACTTGCTCTCACTTCTACCACGCCAATCGAAATGCGATCTCCACAGCTTGCCCAAATGGCCAATGGAAGCCTGAGTTTAAAGGCTTGTCGCGATGATGATCAATGGTTGACAGCGCCCAGACTAGCTTGGATAGATTGCGCTCCCGTACGCTAGTACGGCTAGTATGGCGTCTCCTCTACACGTGAGCCTGTCTACCCCGTTGATTTGCTCCGGGCTGTCTGGGCATTCTACAACCCACACGGGCTAGCCTGGCCCTTGTGGCTGACAAGATAAGACGCTTGCGAAAATGGGCAAGAAGCAAGAAGCAGTGACGAAGATGTGCATATTGGCTCTTACCGCTTATCCATTCGAGTAGGTAGTGCGCCGGTCCTCATTGGCATCCACGGTAAGATCTTGGCCCATGGCTAGTTTTCTTTGGCCTTGTGTGGTTGAGTATTTCCCCTTGCTCTGCTCTTATTTCATCATTTTCAGACTGCCGACATTGTTTGTGGGTGTGAGCCAGCCTTTAATAGGACAGATGTGGCATGCTCTGCATCGAGACGCTTGAGTGTTGACGTCAACTTTATTTTGTGGAGTGTACCGAGAAGCCGGGATCCTCAACCTCACAGGTCTCTCTCTATCTAATGAGATAGCGCTTTAAGCTCCGGCATCTCACAGCAAACAAATACTTAAATAGCAACTTATTTTCGAGGTCGCCAACCATGGACCCCAATCTAGCACATACGATTACCATGCATCCTTCTCCCTTCAATCCAAACACCAATAGTCGGAACGGGTCTTCGACGCCTCGGTCTTCACACTCGCACTCACACTCGCCCATGCCACCCCATGCTTCGGCACTTGTTGCGCCCCCTAGCCGCCCTCGCAACATGGCGGCCAGCACCGCTGTCGAAGCTGTGGAGGCCATAGAACTTGACCATACTATAGCGCGCCATCCCTCAACCCACCCCGATGTCGAGTCTCAAAATGACCGCTCTCGCTATCGAGATAGCGACCCCTATAACCTGTCTTCGGCCTTCAAGACCCCGCAACAGCTTGACGAGATCAAAGCTAATACCTCTCGCAAGCGAGATGGCCCCCGTACGGGTACTCTCAAGCTCAAGAGCCGGCCCAACGAGGTCACCGATTTCTACCGCAACCAGAACGAGACGATTGAGCGTCTGCTCAAAAGCGTCGAGGAACACCGGACTGAAGCCCGTCAGGAAGCCGGCGAAGACCATATTCGCCACCAGATCGCTGTCTGGGGGTCTTTTCTCGCCAATATTATTCTGTCTGCTCTTCAGCTCTTCGCCGCCATCACCTCTGTGTCACTCTCGCTCTTCACCACCGCTGCTGATTCCGTATTCGACCCTTTTAGCAACCTGACCCTGATTCTCACCCACCGCGCCGTCAAGCGTGTCGATGCCAATCGTTTCCCCTCCGGCAAGGCTCGTCTCGAGAATGTTGGCAACATTGCCTTTTGCTTCCTCATGGGCTCCGTCTCGCTCATCCTGATCGCTTTTTCCATTCAGGAACTCACTACCCACAAGGCCACTGATCCAACCACCAACGGTTTCCACCTCCCGTCGGTTATTGCTGTTGCGATCGCTTTTGGTACCAAGTTCACCCTGTTCTTGTATTGCTGGGGCATCAAAGATAAGTATAGCCAGGTCGACATCCTGTGGCAAGACCACCGAAACGACCTCCTGATTAATGGCTTCGGTATCCTGACATCCGTTGGCGGCTCCAAGCTCGCCTGGTGGATCGATCCACTGGGCTCTATCGTCTTATCCGTCATCATCATCTGTATCTGGACCCACACGGCCTTCCAGGAGTTCAAGCTCCTCGTAGGCGTCGCCGCCAGCGTCGAGACGCAGCAGCTCATCACATATATCTGCGTCACGCATTCGCCCGCTATCCAAGGCATCGACACTGTTCGCGTCTACCACTCGGGCCCGCGACTTATCGCCGAGGTCGACGTTGTGATGGATCCGGATGCGACGCTCCGCGACACGCACGACGTGGCGGAGGAGTTGCAGTTCAAGCTGGAGGACCTGCCGGATGTGGAGAGGGCTTATGTCCATGTCGACTATGAGACTACGCATAAGCCGGAGCACCCGTTCAAGAAGGACCTGTAGGACTTTTCTACTAGGATTTCCAAAATTCGGTTTTCATGAAAGTCAGTACTGTGATAACACAGTCAATTATCACAAATTGGAGAGTTCCCGAGAAAGAAATACAACCATAGATTAGGTGCCAAGCGTCTAGGTGCGTTAGTTATATGTCTACCGTTCGGTTTGAAAGGGGGCCGGTGCATCTAGCACACGATAGGATGAGACGACGGAACATCTCGTAAAATATCGCCCGAATTTGTGTGGATTGTCGCTAAATTAGGTTTGTATATGAATTTTGCGAAGACTTGTTATGGCCATTCGCGTACATATAATGATAAGACAGAGCTCGACATAAATTATTTATCCCAAATAGCAGCCCAAATACTACTAGGATGTGATATGTTTCACTCTTGCGATGTGATTGAGTGAATATCACGAAGAGGCTGGTCGTTCGTATCGAGAGAAGCGGTTCACTAGTTAAGTGGCTGATTTTTGGCTTGGCACCATAAGGGTTCTTATTCCAATTCAATGTGCGCAGAAACTATACCTAACTGCATACACGGGACGGAAACTCAAAACTCCGCTGAGGCTTAACTCTAGATGAAGCTCTTTGGCATCTGTAAAACTTGCGGCACTACCTATAATCAATCTCTTCACTTATTGAATATTTTCAATTATCCATTTGTTCATGAAGCTTAGCGGGTTAAGCATAAAGTAGGTACCGAGGTATCCAGAGGGTTGGCTTCGCATGTCGAACCTCAAGACGGGGGCTCAGGGCTGTTTCTTTCTTGATTTTGGATAGATTGTTTCTTCAAGGCTATTAGCTGAGCCGGCGTCGAGGTTCGAGATCGACGCTGCATAAAGTGGCAGATGACCGCGAAGTCGTGTGGCCGATCACCAGTGAGGGGTCGCGGTATATGGTATGACGTCGCGTGAATGGTGTGGCGAATTGGAAAGACAGCTTCGGTCGGTACAATTTATTATTTTCTACCCGTAGTTTCTATTCTGCGTTATGTTGTATTGTTTGCTAGTCTACTTACTTTGCAGGGCCTAGCAATACTGAGAGCTGGTATTAACGAATTGATATTCTATCGTTACGCACGGCATAGAAAGAAGCTGACTGTTGACTTATTTCCCTTTTTGTCTAGGCTAGACTTGCCTGCTCTAGGGTAGCTCCGACCAGTGTGGGGTTCCCCAAAAACCCCAACATTTTCTCATTTGACGGCGCCGTTTCGATGCGGAGCTGGGTGCGTCATTCGACATGAGCTAGCTACTAAATGCTTTCCACAAGAACATATGTAGACTTATTAATTCTGCACGATATGTCAGACTGACTATGTTCTCAACCGGCATTTTGTCTACATAGATAGCAGTCGCCTGCAGAGAATATTTGTCCGATAAAGGGCAGTGAAAAGGGTATCAGTCCTGGAGCTCGACTGCGTCTAGGCGAGACGAGCTGGTCCCCGAAGGATCCATCTGCTTACATCTGGTGCAACCTCGGATGCATCGACGGTGACCAGGGAGCATCCCTGAGCGAGCAAGAAGCATTCAATCCTCTTGAAGCTGTGATGTGCTCCATGTGACCGTACTCTATTGCCGCCACGGGGGACAAAACCAGGTGATGAGAGGTATGTATATCCCTTAGGTAGTATACTTAATCCATCACTAATACAGAATATAGCAGTTTCTAGAGCCGGGTCGCGAGATCGATCTAGACTAGAAGAGACTCCACGTGCTTCCGCGTTCGGTTTAGCTTACGTGTATGCCAGCCACCTAATAATCCCCATCGTCATTTTTTGTCTCAAAAAAATGTGATCTTATTTTTGGTTTAAGTGACAGCCAGCCATTTACGTATTGATGAGAAACTGACATAAGTACATATAATTTTACAATTGACATACTATGATAGTATCATCAATAGCTCCCACTCCGAGTAACAACAATTGAGGAGGAAACAAACCTAAATACGCGCTTGGACGCTAATAAAAACGGGGTTGCAGTGCACCTAGCAGCACCTACCCAGGTATGGTAAAGTAGTAGGCGGGTAGTTAAGCAGTCCCGCAGATGAAGTGGGACAAAAATATCAACATCACCAGCTTTGAATCAACATGGGCACTGTAATTAACAATGTGCTCTCCCCACCACGCCACCACGAGCACTTTCCCTTCCCCCTCTTACCCTTGCCATCTCATGTTGCCCTAAATAATTATCCCGACTTGCTTCTCCGTCCTTCGCTACATCCTCGAATTGGTATTCAGTCGCGATACGCCATCGTGACCGAGACTTGGGCTTCCTCCATCCAACTAACATAAAGTAGAAGCCTCCCTATTCTATTCTTCTCAAGCTATAGCATTAGTATATTTCTGTCGAATACGGACCTATCTCTTCTTGGGTAATCAATTATATTTATCCACCTCTATTATTACCGCACCATCGCTCGCTCACTGCCTGCTCTACCCTACATCTATCGATCGAATCCTCGTCTTCTTTAGCAATCCCGCGTAGCCACCCCGGCGACATCCCTCGCGCGCGCAATGGCTGTGCAGGGCGGAGGGAGAGAGGATGTGTATGCTACAGTTCGTCCATCACCGCTGCTATACCGCGGCCTACTCGCGCCGGCATAGGATCTAACCGCTTGCCCCCCTAGCTCCTATTGACAGACACATACTTGCCTGGTAGGGTCTCCAGCCCCAATTGATTGATATGGTATATATATAACAACTCCTAACACCGCGTATCAAGGTGCGCTGGTCCTAGCCCACTCCCTGCGCGATGCCTCCACCACGAAGAAGCTAGCCGCGCTGGTCACCCTCGACAGCGTATCCGCCGAGGCTATCACCCAACTCAAGGTGAGCTACACCACGACCATGAAAACGAGGAGGCGCCTGGATCGCACGCTGACGCGATTTGCCAGTCTGTCTATGACTATGTCATTCCCGTGCCTCGAATTCGCAATGCCCAGCCAGCCAATCTACTGTTAATGAACCGAACCGACCTACACTCTGCCTTTACCAAGATCAACTTATGGAGCCAAACCCAATTTCGCAAGATCGTCTATATAGACGCCGATGTCGTCGCTTACCGAGCCCCCGACGAGCTCTTCAACATCCCACACCCTTTCTCGGCGGCCCCCGACATCGGGTGGCCCGATCTGTTCAACACGGGTGTCATGGTTCTGTCCCCGAACATGGGCGACTATTACGCCATGATGGCCATGGCCGAGAGGGGAATATCGTTCGACGGAGCCGACCAAGGCCTTATAAACACCCATTTTCGTAACAATTACAACCGTATAAGCTTCACTTACAATGTGACCCCGTCTGCCCACTACCAGTACATCCCAGCCTATCGCCATTTCCAGTCCAGTATCAACATGGTGCACTTCATTGGTTCAGACAAGCCGTGGTTTCAAGGACGGCATGCGAGCACCGGGAGCTCGCCGTTCGATGAGATGACGGGCAGATGGTGGGCAGTCTATGATCGGCATTACCGGGTGGCGGTAAGTCGCCTTCTACGCTCTCTGGCCATACGTTGGATACTCTACTTACTCTTTTCAAGTCACCACAACCCCCGCACCAAGCATCTACCCAGCCTGCTGGTACCGTGACGGCTAGAAAGCAAGCCCCAGAACTCGTGCAATATCTAACCAAGGGAGAATACCAGCCAAAAAGTTCGCATATAGAGCCATTCAGTAAGCATCCTAGCGACACGCATCATGGCCATGAGCATCATGATTATCAAGCAACGACTCAATATCAAATACAAATCGATCAGCCCGGTCACCAACCTTCTCACCAACCAGAATACCAGACTACCCCTCATCATGGCCCTTCTAGCACTGCAATGCACACCGAGAACCTACAACACCAGGATGTTCAAGACCACCAACCACCTTCATCTGAAGCCAACATCCAGCACTCTGAGCCCTCTAGTATTGTTTCTAGCGATGTGATTTCGTCCTCAAGCAATTATGATGATACTCGAGCTGAAACTGGCCAAGAGCAGATTCAAGCTCAGGGGTCGTCTGTACCCCCTCCGGAGCCAGAGCAGGACCCTCCGCCGTTCCAGCCCCCTATGTCGAGCTGGGACGCGCAAAGGTTAGTTTTGTCCCGTCTGTCAGACGGAACATAACATATCAGCCGCTAACACCACGACAGACATCCGCCGCCAGCTGAATCGAAGCCGGAGGCCATGAATTTCCCTGCTACCACATATGAAATGTCGAAAAGTACAGCCCCCTTTATCGCCCCTCAGCAGTACCCCCGTCCTCCGAAGGACATGTGGTACGAGGTTCCGAAGACGGCCCCAGCTGCTCCCTCGGACCCGCTAAAGCCCATCTTTCCTTGGGAGGCAAATCGACCCAAGCCGTCTCGTATATTTGTCGACGAGGAGACGAAGGTTGTTCAAGAGCCGGAGACGCACGACCTAGGCGTGCCTTCTGGTGGGCCACAACCCGAACCCGAAACGCAACCATCAGCTGAGTCTTCTGTGATAGAAGCTTCTACAGTGGAACAAGGGAGCCAGCCTGTGACGCCTACCACCCCAACTATCCAAATTACCCCGTCGGATCCATGGACTACGTACACGCGGACTAATGCATGGGATGATGTACCCGAGATCGAACGGTACGTCGATTCCATGCAGAAGCACCGAAGGTCGATGAGTCTTAAGTCTCTCGGCGTAATTAGATTACCTAGTCCCGGTGAAGGCGCAGAAGTCGCATGGCGAAGGCGAGGTAGTAAGGTTACCGACTTCCCAAGTGAAGCTGAGCGCCCTAGCCTGCCCGTTACTCCCGCGCCTATCAATCGACCGAACTTTTGGGGTGGTGGCCCGAACGTCGGCGAGGGCAACAATGACTCGGTACTGCCCTCAGCAGTGGGCGTCCCCGGTCAGGGCGATTGGGTATGTCTGCATGGACGATGGTGGACGCGTGCTGACTGTCGCTGCGACATTCGCTAACATCCTGCCATAAGGATCCTATAGCACAGCTTGAAAAGTTGGCTCAACAACATAGCGATGAACTTTTAAAAAAGCTGGGGGGCGAGGGCCAAGGCAGTAGCCATCCGCCACCTAAGCTTTCACCTCTTGACACCGAGAAGTTGGTATCGCCAACTTATGTAACACAATCAACTCAAGTACTGAGCCCACAGCCGGTAAAAGGAAATGTGAGCTCTAGCTCCGCACTCAATCCTGCGCTAGAGTTGGAAACCGCTGTTCGGTTAGCTCCCTCGCTTACGGAGGAAGGTGTCCCAAACGCATCAGTTTCTACGGATGAAGGATCAAATTCGGACTCAGGGAATTCGATACCCATGGATTCAAGCCAGCACCCTGAGGGATTACACCATTTGGGAGATACTTTTACTTGATATTACTAATATTACCTCAGGTAGTGCATTATTCACCCTCCAAACGGGGCAAGCCAAGATGCGAATTGCATGGTGTACAAAAGAATGTACAGGCGTTGGCTTCGACATTGATTACATATGCAACGAGCGCTACGAAGAGCGAGACGAGATACGGGGAGCTGTTGAGAAACCAAGCAGGCACTGTATCTCTATATTTCATTGTTATTCTGCACTCATTCTGGAAACAGGTTCTGGATGAACTCGCACCAGGCAAGCTATCAACAGGAGCATTGATATTTCTGCCAGTGCTCTAGGCTTTTATACCATTATTATAAGCCATGATTCTTACTCCCACATTATCCTCACAGCCAGTCATCTCTGTACTATTTTCTACCGGTCGCATTTTCAGGAGCTGATTTGTCTTATGACTGATTAGCATACATTGCAGCGAGAGGCGCGAGTGTCTCACATGATGGGGGTATCGTGTTTAAATGTACGTCGGTCGACAATGCAAGCGAATGGTTCATACTATTCCCACCTTGTTTTTGAGTTTGTCTATCTATCTCATATAGCGGGCTTGACCACTTATTTGTATAATATATATATATATATATATGCCTATGTTCGCAACCCTGGTTCTATGCCTGTCCTCGTAGTACCCCAAAGATGGCAATTCGGCGTGTGGGTGCCGTAACCACATCGCCAGGTTTGAATAGGGATGTTTACCCCCCTGGTTACAAGGCCAGTGAGAGCTTGTGAATAACTCTGCCGGACAGAGGTTTTATAACGCGCTCTTACTCCAGCCTTACATGTGAAGCTGTGTGAAATTGCCCTTTTACGTGTGTAGCCCGCAGTTGTTTTATGATTGATGTGTTTCTAATTATCTAGCCTACATAGTAAGGAGTAACAATCCCCCACCAAGCACTACAGTACCGTCTTCCTCCTCCCTGCTGTCGAGAGGATTGATCTCCGTGAACCTCCCCTACGTGATCCGTAAAGGCAATACCATTTTTGAAGTTATTAGGCATGGAGATCTCCTATATCTCGGTTGATCAATATTGTGATATTGTCTCTGCTCATTTACTATTAGGTAGTAATAGATGTATGTATGTGTGTGCTTCTATATATCTGCCTCAAAAAATAAAACACAAAAATAAGGATTAAAAAGATTAAATCTTAACAGAATTATCTGCTAGATGTTGTCACGCTGACCTCGCTGGGGGTCGAACCCAGAATCTCCTGATCACCCGAAAGAATCCGTTTACTGAACTCTCCGTCGTAGTCAGACGCCTTGCCATTGGGCCACGAGGCCGTGCTTTGTGATTGGTTGTGTAGACGGAATTGTAAAAGGTATTAAAAAGAGATAGGGTTGAAAAAGTTTTGTGTGTGCGGGAAAAGGTGGGCCAATTCTTGCGCTATGATAGTAGGCAGGGCTTTATTTAGACTGGGCCCCTGTTGTTGATAGTTGCAGCGAATGGCACGATTTATATTGGAATAGGTATCTAAATACGATACGGCAGGGAGCAATAAGATAGAAGGGAGATCGCCATGAATAAGCACAACATAGGTATATGACGGTTGCTCGGGTAAGTTGGTTCCATGAGTTAACTTAGCAGCGTACAACAAGTGCCATTATGGCATTATCACATAAATATTAGAGCGAATTCAACGTAAATTCAGCCTTCTTCATTAAATTTTATAGTCAATACTAACATACCACCTAAGCAGAAAGGTGTCTTCTACTATTGCGCTGTTGCGACTATCGACTATAGCATACTCTCGCCTATTCCCTGACGATTCCACGTTCAAGTCCCAGACGGACTCTCGGGATTTATCGCGATATGAGGACATAGTAGTAAAACTTGGGCGCCAATTGGGGCTGGCTCTCTCCTTCTCTCTACCCAGTAACCTCGATCGCTATTTTGCAGCAACGGGCTTTGACTTTGCCATTCGGCGTTTGAACATGCTACGGTGTTTGACTTCCAATTTTGGAAATGGGTTGGGCTCCCATTGGATAGGCAAATTGCAACGGTAGAGGATGCCTAAGATAGCAACTGCCTACTCGTTGATCTGCCGGTAACGATTCTGAACTGTTTCGCTCCTGGGATGAAAGGTAGATTGAGAAAGAGATTAGCCATTTAGATCTTAAATTCATCTTTTTTTTTCATTGCCTTCCTATCAAGCATCATCAATCCTCAAAGGTCAGTGATCCGGACCAGAAGGCCAAACTAGAAGAAAACTTTATACCGTCCGAAGAATCATATGGACCCCGTTACTTCAACATAGAATAAGAATACAATCGGATAGAGAAATAGTAATAGACTTATTTGTTTTTTATATGTTTTTATTTACTTGCTTATATGTAATTTAGTTTATCGTTATATAATTATAAGATCTAAGGACCACTTTCGAGATATAGCATTTTCTTCCAGATCTACCACTGCCTAAGCTTTATGATGGGATGAGTGCTTTTAACTAGGTAGTTCGGTCATCAGGCCTAGTGCCTAAGCTTGTTTAGTTACTTGGGTATTGCCCAGGCGCGCTTTTGCGTGTTTTGTCTCATGCGCCAGAACATCTACACGCAGCCCTGCGTCTCGCTGCCTTAATCGGATTTAATCTTAAGGGAATTTCAGGCTCGTGGTCGACGTATCTACAAATGGTGAGATCGAGATGCTGAACAAGGTGTTTGCGGCCCCGCCTGGGGGGGGGGGGGGGGGGGGGGGGGGGGGGGGGGGTTTGGGGGGGGGGGGGGGGGGGGGGGGGTGGGGGGGGGGGGTGGGGGGGGTGGGGTGGGGGT
>MU392646.1:49436-149782 GCA_022578505.1 Nemania abortiva
CCCCCCCCCCCCCCCCCCCCCCCCCCCCCCCCCCCCCCCCCCCCGCCCCCCCCCCCGCCCCCCCCCCCCCCCCCCCCCCTGGTCCGTTGCTATGGTCGGGTAGTGATTGTTGGGGTGACTGGGAAAGAGAAGATGTGAAAGTGTGTCTCTATAATGAGGGATAAGTGGACGGCAAGAGGCAAGAGTAGAAGGGGGCATACGCTGGTGCGGTTGCATTTGTTGTGGTGTTGGTGGTAGTAGTGTTTATTTACTAGTAGTGCTACACGTATAACCATGAGATAGTTAACGTGACCCTTTAGTCAAGAAGCTTAGTCTTCATGGTCTACGTTTGGGTTAATTTAGAAACTCTCAATTACCCTCTACCGAGATTCTTCCTATTAGAGTTCAATGAATAGTGAGATAAACAAAATACTTATTTATGTCTACTACAAAATAGAGCCGTAATTTCATGTCTCTATACTAAATACCGAAAGGAGAACGCTGTTAAGTCCGGTACTTGTCCATATGCACCTAATTATGTAGCTTACGATCAGGGACGTAAAGACGTTCTGGTCATTCATCCCCATCTGCCCCTACCACGTGCTTATTGATATTAATAAGCTGCTCTCTACCTTTAGTGCGTCTCGTTATTCTTACACCCTCTTGAGTTCGTTCCTCTCGGGATATATTTAGATATTCAACTATGGGCTATAGTAAGCTCCGCAATTACGAAGACCGTTGTTTGCGAGACACAAAACTTTAAAAAAGACCTGGACTATGATAGAGTTGAACGTGCTACGGGCTCTTTCCCGTGTAATGCAAACACCGAAAATACTACATTCCAATCTACGAGTGTTTGTCCTAACTCCGTCCTATCGAATGGAATAGGGCGTTGATGCGCACGTCGGGTGATCGACCGGTGATCAAGCGTGCGTTGAAGCCGGCTGAGTTACGCGGCCCGCGCCAGCATGTCAGACCAGAATCCCGACACGCTGACTTTCTCTTATATCAGCCGCGAGAATATCCCTTTTATAGGCCTATTGAATGCTTAGTGTAAATGCCGAACGCTGATGTCATGTTGTCGTGCAGCTTGTTTCTTGCACGTGTCGCCTAAATGGAAGCAGAAACCGCTCACATCCCGAGACAATAGGATTGATTATTATATATAGTGAGTGCCCATGTGACACTGCCTGTGGTAAGAATTCTCACAGATATAAGGCCTATAGTGATAAATGGAAGGCGATGAGGTATCCGTGGAAGGATTATGCGACGGTATAATCTTCCTAACGGCGTGTGGTGTCGGGTGAATAAGCCACATATCGCCTTGGCCTGGATAGGTTCAAAACAAATGAGCTAGAATGGATCATTTCTAATTCACGTTCAGTAGGTGAAACACTTGCTCTTAATTGGGGAGTGACATAACGCTCGTATTTATGTGATACGAAGATGTTCAATCTGGTCAGCAATCTACTGAGTCCACGTTGTTTCCGAAAGGCCTATTATCTATGTTAATAGGATTTATGAGAATAGCGAGGAAGTAAATTCAAAAAGAACAGTCGAAGTTTGTACGTACTATGTGTTCTTCCTCATGAGCCCTCTTCCTCTACCACACCGTACTCATCGTTGTTCCCGAACGATTCAGAGGTGGTCTCGTGGTCGGAGTTACTAAACATCTCATTCATGCTATGACGTTGCGACAGGTGCCCTTAATAAGAGATTCTTGTTCAACGCCGGAGACACCGGAGCTCGATTACTAGTGGTCGGTGTTTGGTTCCTTTTGTAACGCTTGCCCGACAGAGCAAGATAGCGAGCGAGTGAGAGTCGAGAATAGAAGGGTGAGCATTACCTATCACGTCAGCTCTCATGGCGCCACAACAGGTAGTCAAACCGCTAGCCGAATTTCCGGAGCTTGGCTGGACGCCTCTATGCCGATGCTGGGGCAGCCAAGGTACACTAGAACACCTGGCACCGACTTCTCCGCCACGAAAGAATAAATTCTGCGCACTAGGTATGATACACGGCTTGGCTTGAGCTACCTAGAACGTGTTGTTTATGCAGGTGATGTTATCCCCGGATACTGGTTCCTGTGAGGTGCCCCTAGCACAAGTATCGTACCCAACAGATCCGCGAGCCCGGGTTTACGATCGTGCTGCAAACGCTGGGCACAGGCACGGAGCTGCTGGGCTAGATCAGGACACGAAATTTGAAATCGCATGGGTGCGTTGACCGTGCACAAGACTAAGCTGCGTACACTGCATGTGGCACGCAGCTCGGTGCAACGGAAACCACACGTTCTAGAATCGTCTAATTAAAGCAGATTTACCAATCACATAAATCCCACTTGTCTGTAGATTGCGACCTACCAAATGAGCATTTTATATAATGAAAAGCAGCAAATGAAATCGAGGATTAGAGTTAGATAGCACAGCTGCAACTTCAAACGAAGCCCATGCTACTCCTCAAGTAGGCATAGCTGGGCCACTTCCCCGCATCCTTGATGCGCGAGTGTCAGGGGTACGGTTGAGGGTCACATCGGCTTAGCCGCATTTGATGATGGTTTTGTGCGTCCTGCGTTGGTTACGCGGAATCGTGGTGTAGATCAAACTGCAAACGGGATAGGTCCGGATAGGCTATCCTAAACTTGCCCTAGCAGTTTCATATTTTTTATTCATACTTTCTCGTATGATGGAGGTATCTTACGTTATACCTATTCTCCGTCTCTTCCCAAATTCCGTCACCGGGAGGGATCCGGGGATCTCCTTGGTTACAGTGCAGTGTAGGTTAGATAAAACCGTTAAGCCGGTAAGTATTAGCTAAGAACCCTCCCTACAGATGATGGTATGATCTATATTAACGCACAAATGCACACATCGTGTTACTTGCCCTATTCGAGTATCTAGGTACTGTATATCGCTTGTCTACGTAATCGACGACCTTCATTGGTTATTTTTTCGACTTGGCACTACTATAGAACAACCTGTTTCTGATGCGTCTCGACAAGAGACCTCTCGTCCGTGCCGTGCAGCTCTCATTATCCATCTATTCATTAAGGGCTCTCTTAGTACAGTAAAGTAGTCCAGTTCTAGCTCAAGTGCTTATACGGCTGTCCTCAGCATCATTCCGGTGTCATTTACCCACCTAGTTCCCTCTGCCTAATGCACACTGACTACCAGGTCCTTAGTCATGTTCGCTGCAAACTAGTTTCCTTCGCCTTAACTGCTGCCCGACCTAACAATTAGTCTTCACGCTACCAGGGATCAAGGACGGAAGTTAGAGCTATCAGGTCTCCATGCTTTAAGACTAGCTCTCGCTAGGCTTCGAGTAGAGCGTCTGAGTACCGGGTCCCCTCATTTATCATTGTTTTGTGTCTCCGGGGATGATTCGCCGTTGATACTACATATTGGCGTAATATCTCCGCGATCTACCACACCCCTTCCCTCATGGATGGCCAAGATACCGTTAAGCATATTTCTCGGCTATTGATCGACTGCACGTGCCGTCGATGGGCATGAACCTTGAAAGAACGACACGTTATGTGATCACGGTTTCCTAGAACCTTTCCTATTAAACCTTATCCCGTGTTGGGGGTTACGGCTAGATCCCA
Source organism: Nemania abortiva (assembly GCA_022578505.1). Classification (NCBI taxonomy): domain Eukaryota; kingdom Fungi; phylum Ascomycota; class Sordariomycetes; order Xylariales; family Xylariaceae; genus Nemania; species Nemania abortiva. Next base: position 53,020 of record MU392646.1, read on the forward strand.
TACTGAATCTCGATCTGGCTGATCGGGCAGATGATGTTGTTAAAGGCGACTAAAAGAACAACATTCAGCTAACTTTCTTACCCTGGCGTGCCTTGTTTATGAGCCACTCCTATATTCGATGAAAAGCAGTTTCCAATGGCCACTTCCGCGCCACCGCCGCAGGGCGTGGTGAACGCCATCAGCATCATCGAGCGAGTCGGATCGGTCCTGTCCGTTACAGGATGTATTTTCATTATCGTCACCTTTTTATCGTCTAGCGCTTTCCGCAAGCCCATCAACCGACTCGTATTCTATGCGTCTTTTGGCAATTTGTTAGTGAATGTTGGGACGCTCATCGCCAGAGCCTACGTCGACCAGGAGAACTCTGTTGGATGCCAGCTTCAGGGCTTCTTGATTCAACAGTACGTCTGCTGTCGTCTGTTAGCTGTTCGCCTCTAATTCGATCGCTCTAGGTTCTTGCCCTCGGACGCCCTATGGGCCCTCGCTATGGCTTTCAATGTCTACCTGACCTTTTACTTCAAATTTGATGCCGAAAAACTTAAAATGATGGAAAAGTGGTATCTCTTGATTTGTTACGGCCTTCCGCTCCCGCCAGCACTTGCCTATATTTTCATATCGACCAAGTCCAAGGGGAGGATATACGGGAATGCAATTTTATGGTGCTGGGTTGGTTCTTCGTGGGATGTTTTGAGAATCGCCACGTTTTACGGGCCAATTTGGTGAGTGCCCTATCAACCAGCGACACGGCCAGACAGTTACCGTATTAACGACAAGTAGGGTTATTCTATTGGCCACATTTTTCATCTACATTCGAGCAGGTCGAGAAATTTACAAGAAGCGCAGACAGCTACGCAAACTCGATAGCAGTAGCACTGGCGGGAATGAGCTCGACATATTCAAGCTGTACGAGCTTTACCCGATGAAGACGACGGAGATCAGTGTCACGTCCGAGTCCGTGACGCAGTCCCAACCGAAGGCCGGCATCGACCCTCTGCGGGACCTCGAGTCGAAGACTAGTTCGGAGCCGCAGGCACCTGCCGCCTACTCGATCACTATCTCATCAGACCGCGAGCCCCCTCCGGTCATTCCTAGCAATATAGATGCATCGACGAACGTGGCTCAAGCTAAGGCAAAACGGAGGAAGAACCAGGAAGCTAGCGGCGCGGCCTGGGCATATACGAAATGCGCGATCCTCTTCTTCACCGCCCTACTGGTTACGTGGATCCCATCGTCCGCGAACAGAGTGTATAGCGTAGTTCACGAGGGCCAAACCGTCATTGTACTGGAGATTCTAAGCGCGATCGTCCTCCCTCTTCAGGGCTTCTGGAACGCGATTATCTACCTTGTCACGTCGTGGGCAGCTGTGAAGTTGTTCTTCTCGGACGTCTTCCATCTCGCGCGACCTGGAAGTTCGCCCTCAGATTATAACGGACGAGATAGGGAGGCGCGACATGTTTCGTTCACCCTCAAGAAGAGGAATAATAAGGGCGACGAGACGGATAGCATGACCGAACTTGCCGGGAACGCGATCCCGATTTCGAAAATTTCGTAAAGTTACCTTGTTACAATAGAATATGTTGTTATTATCACCTCGGACTATCTACGCTGCTTCATGTCGCTACTGGGGACGAAATTTCCGGAGCTTCCGGTTAGATGAGCCCCGAGTCCTTTTGTCACGATTCACGACCCACGACCACATTACTCTAGAATGGTATGTATTATTACGTGGGCAGATACCTTTCTTTGGGGAGAGCGAATGCGTGATGGTTATCATATACCCTGGCGTCTTGATCATTCATTCATATTGAGTGAGCTGTATAACTAGATCACTAGACATCTAATTCACTCTATATCGCGATATTAAAACCGGAGTATATCCAGATCATGCCATAAATGAAAACACGCTGTATCATGATCGAAAATGGAAGCTGTGCCCGGCGCTTTGGTACATCCGTGCAGCCTCTTGCTTGCAGAAGCGCGGGAGAAAGGAGAGAGGATCCTTGGTACCGACACGGGACGTGGGTGACATTCTGCCTAATTCGGCGGAGTACCTGCGTCCTGGGTTGCATTGGGGGTTCTCAGGTCGGCGATCTCATGCACTATGCCTACGTTAGTGGGCTCTTCGTTTTACTCGTCCGGCAACGGGGAGCGTCTCCGGACGCAGTGCCGCTTGCTGGACTAGCTGGATATCGACTAGTTGATGAGCTATAATATGCCCACTACGCGCGCCGGTAGAGATATGTGTAATTAAGTATAAAAGTCTTTCTTTCGGCGACATAAGGGGTTCCTAGTCAGTCTCTCTGTCTGCCTAACTGCTTAGTGCTCTAGGTTACGAACAAGTAGGTTAGTAATCTTCGATAAATAGTTAGTCCATGATGGGGAGAAGCCACGTTTGGAAAGGCATACTTACGGACTAATACCAGGGAGGATTAGGTTAGCCAAGACCAGACTACGCACTAATACCGCGCTCGTCGATCTTCGGAAGATAGGTACTTGGTTGGGAAGCTCGAAATCTTGTATTTGAGCTTCATATAATTAGGCAAATGTACAGAGGTATATGAACTATCTATAAACTCAAGGGGCGACGTGTGCGCTAGTATTCAATCAGACCGGTCGTTAATATATGTCGCTGTCGGCTTTGCATTATCACTTCGGAGTTGACTTCTGCTGCCCACATACCGGTTCATTAGTAGAAAGTATGAAGCGAAGTATCGCTTTATAGTATTGTTGTAGTATAGGATCATTAGGTTGTAGATGCGCCAGCGCCTTGTACTACATTTCTGATGTTACATGTGCACGAGAGTTCAGGCAGCTCGCATGCCATCCAATCAGACGCTCTCTAATAAATAACAGCGTGTGTTGAAAGACACAGTTAGGCTTCCTTGAATATTGCATTCCCCAGTCCGGTGTTTTACTACGCCTAAGATCTTCAATGTAGGGTCATACTATACCTATAAAGTCATCGTACCTCGATTTTATCAATGAAATTAGGATGGGTAGTTCGCTCCTTTAGATAGCGCCTGTGCTACTTGAGATGGATTTTAACGTCTATTTAATTAGTTATCAAGAGGCACTAGACGGGATCTAGACCTAGTGTAACCATCTAATGTGAGAACTCGAACCGTAACTATACGTCGGGCTAGCCCAGGTAGCGTCTATGAGCACGGTTGGGGAAACAACCAGTATTCCTACTAGCCTAGAATTTGAGCAACTTGGCTAGCCAGCTCTCTCTGTTATCCAAATACTACTTAGACTATAGATAGGGGGCTAAATAAAAGTGAAAGGAGTTAGGCTCGAGGTATATCAAAATCGGATGCAAAAGGGAAAACACAGGGAAAAAAAAGAAATGATGTACAACACCGAGGATTCGCTGGTCGTCACCGACCCAACTACTGATTCGGCCCTCTCCGGCTTATCTATGGGAGAGCGGACGGGATCCCGAGTTTTCCAGAGGGTATGGTCGTACATGGAGGATACTTGTTGACACTTGAGATTATAAGTGCACAGGCAGTGAACCCACCGGTGTCCAGTTTACGTACTACTAGATTCCTACCCCGAACAAGGAACCCCGAAGGCCGCCAGCAGGATCGGGAACCCCACGCATAGACAACTTAGCTTTGTGTGTCAGGATCTAAGACACTATGAATATCTAGGTATATGATGTGTCGTCAGGAGTAATTGATATCAGCTATTTTATTTCAGCGTTCCGTTGCTATACAGGCATCTATAGTCTATGGTAAATTATACGACTCGGCTCTAGCCTTGGTGCGGTTCTTGGATGTGCTGTTTAGTTCTATGCATGTTTTTTTTTCTTCTCTTTCTCCCTCTAGGTCTCAGCGATCTCTCATTAGTCATAATTACTTGATCACATGTTTTGTCCTATTCCCGACGACATACCCCCTGATATAGACCCAAGGATATGGGCCCGATACAACGATAGTATAACGGAAGCGCCATCACAACCGCATAGTTTGCTCCCTTGCTTATGCGGGATATGCAGGTACAGCCGGGACCGAAGACCGAACCTCATGGTTGGTTCCTCGGGGTTGGTTCCCCGTGTAACACGGATCTTCACAAGCAAAACAGGATGGATTTACGAGCTACAATACCCAGACCCGTGTACTTGGGAAATACGCATTTAACAGTTTGCTTACGTCGTATTTGCTTTTGCAGGTATGCATAAGAGTATTATTCGAATGCCTAGTCAGCATATATTAGGATTCTACTAATAATCCTACATGTGTTAGATGCCTCAATGTAGATGCTGCGAGTCATGAGGGTGGAGGGGGAAATTTGACTTGGCTCCCGGCAGTCCCTAGTAGATTTTAATCCTGGGAGCGGATCGCGTGGGACTACTTAATAATAACGGCGTCCTTTGTAGTCCCAACACTTCGGGATCGGCCCCCGGTTTATATGCAGCATTCAAATTACTATGTACTCCCGACCATTGTAGTTCCGGTAGTCCTGATGGATCATCATTTTAACATAGTGACGTCCCACATTCCGGCTACGCAAACCTGAAACATTTTCCACAGCTTGGAAATCCCGACTTCGTGGCTCGGTTTAGGCCCCTCGGACTGGGCTGGCCAAACAAACATCGTCGGATACTGGTTATGTCAGGGGTCATTTCTCACATGCTAGTTGCAAGAAACCGCATGAGACGTGCATGTGAACATGCTGGGACTGCGTTGTCTCAAATACCTGGTGCTTGTCGTCGATGCTGACCATCGAGATGTAAGCCGGGGAATGCGCACCCTGTTGGGATTCTACCGGTGGTTGTGTCTGGAGGATTCGGTTAACGGTATGTATGTGATACATGAATTACAGTGATACGCCATAAAATTTACTCGTGATTACTATCATCTAGAACTGCCCTACACTTACCCTTATTGAGTTGTCGACTCTCCTGTTCTACTAGACGTAGGAAGCCTTGCTATAGTGTGCTGCTGCATCTATATATGGAGGGACGGAACACTTAGACCAGATCGGGGTAGACGTCGGCTAACACGTATCGACGCACGATCAATTTTTATCTATCTCGCTCATCCTACGTAAATACGCCTAAATCGTTCTATTTAGTAGCGATGAGGATGTAAGCGTCAAACTTGATGCCTCCCAACTCCGCTACCTCCTCATTCACGGACTCTCTAATAACCTCAGCCCACTTACTCTGCTCTGCCTCGGTGTAATTCTCTCGCGCCCTGGCCATCATGGGACCCGTCATGAACATAATAAGGCCCTCGATATTCTCCTTGTCGGTGACAAGGAGCGTTTTCTCGACCACCGTGATGTTCCCCTTGGCAAAGCCGCCCTCCTCGACGACCCTCTGCAACTCTCCCTCCTCTAGGAAATTCTCTCCGGGCGCGGTTACGGGCCCCAGGTCGGGACGAATCTTCTTCTGGGTCGCCCGCACAATGAGCGTGGGCGGGAAGCGCCGCCAGCAGGTCACGACGGCGAGGCCGCTGGGACGGAGGGTTCGGTACGTCTCGCGGATGGCGGTGGCGGGATGATTGATGGCGAAAATGCTGAAGTTGTTGATCGAGTGCGTGAAGTAATTGTCCGTCACCTCCGCCGAGAGGTCCTCCGAGTCGAGAGTTTTGTATTCAACATGCGGTAGCGGTGACCCGGGCATGAACTCGGGCGCCATCTCTATCATTTTCTCGTTGTTGTCAGAGACGAGCACCTCCTTGGGCAGCTTGTCCTTGGGTAGGCGAGCGGCAATCGCCGCGGCGCCGATGCCCGGTCCTGCGGCTGTGTCGTGGACCACCGAGTCGGGGCCAATCGGTTGAGCGGACGTCTGCACATGCTCGCTGATGACGTCGGCGAGGATGTTGAATGTTGTCCGGCCTGTTTGCGTAACGTAGTTTTTGGCGAACTGGGAGAAGTAGTCGGGCAGGGGGAGGTCTGGGTGTTGGGTCTGTGAAGCCATCTTGAAGACGAGGGCTGGCTAACTTGGCTATAAATTGAATAGGATCCGATGAAGAGGGGAAAGTCGAGCTAAATGCAAGAATGGTGAGCTAGTGATGGTTCGAATTGAGAGAGGGAGGCTTGTCCTTTGTTTAATAGTTCTATATACTACGAGGGTATCGGCCGAGGAAATTGACACATCACACACATCCCATTATGTCGACCCATCCGGTACCCGACAATTGCTCATGAGATGCGCTTTTAGCAGACTATAAGACTATATTTAGCATGGAAAACGCTGTTTTTAGACCGTAAAGCCTCTAGTCCCGGGGCCTTGGCATGCTAGCTCTTCATAATTCGTATACGACACCAATACTAAGACAAGATCATGGGAGGGACTGATAGTTCAATAACAGCTCATTGACGAACAGAACTGTAGGAAGAGACATATACGAGATGCTTATCTGTCCGTGGAGGATGATACGTTGGTAGTTGAGTCTTGGGATAGGGCCCAAACTTTGCTTTAAGAGCCGCTTACTTCACTTAACTCCGTTGAAGTGGGTTTCGATGCTATTTATGTATCGGATTAGCTGGCCTCCGCACAACTGGCATCACGACATGAGCTGCGGGGTCCATAAGTTAATTGAAACGAGAAGACAAGAGGAAAAACAAAAGGAGATTTTAATAATAAAATGAACATGCTAGTAAACGAACTGGCAGAGACGAATATCTGCCCGGCCTATTCTATCGTGTCACAGTATGTAATAAGGGATGTAGCCCAATACAGAAGTAACCTATCTAGACCTTGTCGCTCAACGCAAGCTGCATCAATTGGATTCGCCTCTCTAGGTAAGTAGCTTAATCGGAAGCTTCTGAACGTAGACAGAACCTTTCGCAACTTGTTTGCCACCCAGTGCCACTAGTATACAGGCAGTCGGAATAAAGAACGGAAAGAACAAAGAAAAGAAAGCAAATCCTAAGCCCGGAACTAGTCATAGATCACTAGATTCCGGTGGGGTATAGAGCGTCATGCAATGGTGAAAGTCATCTGAATATAACCCGTCCGGAACGCCGATGTGGAGATGCGAAGTAAGCACCACTTGCTTCCTGCAAGTCGGCAATCAACAGACCAGTACTAGCCCATACGACCGCTCAATTGATAGATATTGGATTCTCAGTATTGGTCTCCTTTCACCGCTATGATGTGAGAATACTGCCAATATGTGCCCAGCTCAATGCACTCCTGCACTATTTCCTCTTCTTCCCACCACCATCGCGATGCGGTGACGAACCTACCCCAAACTTCCTGCCATAGCAATCTGTTCACTAGGCAGCGGAGTTCTATCTTCATATCTGTTTTACCGGAAATCTTTGCGATGGCCGGTGCAGTTATGATTGCGATGGTACTCCCTTTTCCGCGAAGGTTGCCAACTGCTAGCCAGGTCGGGAATGTCTCGCTGGGTAAAGTAGTGCGGAACGCTTGTTCTAGGTTAATCAAGAGGTTTGCAAACAACCACTGTCGTAATTTTGGGCCCATAGACGCTGATGCGGGTTGTGGATCGATAATTGTCAAATGTAGAGCACCACCGGGTGCTAGACATCGATTAATATGGCGGAGGAAGGGTGGAATGTCCGTTGAGGGAAACAGGATGGGCATGGACAAGCACGTCACCGTGGAATACAATCGGGGCGGGAGAGCCCTCGAGCTGGCAGAAACCGAAACTGAGGGTACTAGTAGTGGCCGGATATTAGGGAACAAATCGGGAGACAGGGGGTTCGGTGAGAGATGAGTTATAGAAACAGACGGATAGAGGGCCGCGATGAACGAAGCCGATGCTGCCGATTCATTAGCTAGTTTACCATAATCTTCGATCTCGAAGAACTTGCCGTGTGTTTCATAAAGCGCTAGAATTCTCTTCCGCTTGGGTTGGATGGAGGGCTCCGGGCGCTCACTCGACCGTTCAATCAATTGGGCGTAACCGCCCTGCTGATGCAATGCCGAAAACATCCAACGTTTCTTAGTCATCTCGAGTTCTTTATATACCGATGCATCGGCAGCCTCCCCCATGCCAGACTTGAGATTGGTAAGCATAAGTTCCGTACTAGCTGCCGCCATCATCCGACGCTCCCGCTGCAGCGCCGCAAAGGCCGGAAACATGGAATTATTGGCGGTCTGCCTAGCTGGTGATAGTTGTAGGCGTTCATCAATCGTAGCTGCGGTAGCTTGCTTAGTTGGTGTACAGTCCCATTCATGCGGCGGCTTCCACGCCTCAGGGTTTGCTAGATGGTCATAGCTCTGGTACTTTGGAGATGATAGGGCCTCGTAATTCTGAGGCCCATTTGGCGGCGGTGTCCGAGGACAAACAGGGGGAGTTGGGAAAGACTCTATGTCTTCGCACGCCTGGGGTGTTCTGGATGTGTATCAATATTATACCACCAAGCTAAAATGCGATCAACTTACTCATCTCCAGGTGCTTCTGTCGAAGGTGGAGTGTGGGTTTTCGTTCCATCAGACGAAACATGAGCCTCTATTATTACAAGTTGGTCGTTATCCGCCTCGGTACGTGGCGAGATTGCCGTTTCAATGGTTTGAGTAATAAAAGAAGATGGGCCGAGATTTTGTAGATACGACGCTGTCGTGTTTCCTGGGGCGATATCATTCTTTTCAATCATATCAAAGGCACCAGTTGCTATAGCCGCTTGTTGTGCCCATTTGGAGAGAACAGAGTCTGTCGCATATGAGTTAGAAGATGATCCATAGCTGTTAGAAGACCAACTCTTACCTCGCGGTGATGAGGAACGGGTATCTTCAGGCTCGGCATGCTTAGCTGGTAAGAAAAGCTTGTCGGAAGGATGAGGCGAAATGTCGGATTTGTCTTGGTTACCGAGTGCGGCTCTAACACCATATGTTGATGTCCTGTGGGCCTGCGCATCACCCTGCTCTGGGTCCCCTTGACTAGGAGCACTAGAGCTCGGCTTTCCCTTCGACGGCGTCGAGGTCTTCCGTTTGGACTTAGAAGAGAACAGGGAGAAACCTCGCTCACTAGAAGACGACAGGCTACTAGTAGAAACTGACTGGCGGCCGCTCTCTCTCTTTTTTTTTTCTTTTTCCTTTGCCTCTTGTTCCTTTCTCTGCATCCGCTGCCCCATGAGCTCCACGTTGGGGTCAGTCCATATGACGTCGAACATCTTGGCGGCCTGGTGCTGAAGAGCTGGTTGTGGCTGTGGCTGTTTTGTATACCGCTCAACTAGTTTGCCGGGACTGGTGCAGAGGTTGGCAGGGGAGGATAACAAGGGTCCACCGATGGAATATAAACCGTCAGCCTATATCAGCGACGGCACGCATGAATTTATGGTACATTTTATGCCATGCCTTGTGTCGGAGTGTGGTACATAATTAGAGGTAACAGTGCCTTGTGGCAAGTAGTTGCCGAGTGAAGCGTGCTAGGGAAATTGGCGCGAATGAAAAGGCAGAGAGAGAGAGAGGAGAGGGGGGAGGCGATCTCTTGTGACTCGAAGGCGTTGGTGTAGTATGGCTACTTAGTTAGTAGGAGGGAGATATGATTGCAGATGTCATGGAGATAACACTGCAGGACATGTTTAGTGGGATGGTGCAAAGTATCTTCGACCTAATGCAGAGTAGGTAGGTAGACGAGGCGGTAGGAGTAATCGTAGCTCTCTATAGGTGGATTAAGTACCTACTAGGGTACATAGGTAGGCAGGCAGGCAGGTAAGAAGGAATAGACGCCAGCAGCTTCGGCGACGACGCGGGGACCACAAACAACCTATTGCCTAAGGCGAAGGCAAAACTTCTGGTGAAACGCACTTGAAGCTGGGCTAAACTTCATTTTGAATACGGAGGCAGACTGAAGCGAGTCACACTTGCTACAATACGCGGGTGCAACTGCCCAAGTTGAGCTCTTTTCCCTCCCGCTGGGTCGGTCGATTCGGTGCTTGAGATGTTCCACCGTTGGTTTAGCTTGCAAAAGGGTCCGGAGAGAGGCAGGCACGGGTGCTTACTTCCCTACCTCTTACATACGCATGTGCCAGGTACCTACTAAAGTCCCTACCAAAGTCCCTACCTACCTTATGTAAGGTAATAGGTAAGCAGGATATCTATCATACCTAATGTGTACGTGCATACCACCTAAACTACTAGTAGGTGTGTTTATAAGTATCCCAAGCTGAAGGTACTATGCACACAATCACCATTAGGGTTATCATTTATGCCCGGGACCTGGTACTGGTGGTCTGTGTCATGGAAATACCTACACTTAGGCAGGTACCTATCGGCCAGATGCTTGCTTGAACCACATGCTCGGGTGCGAAAGCTTGCAAGATTAGGCGTTACCTTGGCTCCAATCGATCGCGCTGTGTTGCAGCAAACACGGATTGGTGCTTTATCTGCGTAGACAAGCGCGACTGAATACTCGTGGGGGTAGCGTAGGTACATGTATATGTACTAATCGGTGTTGGGATTGATTAATCTTAATTCTAAAGTATAAACTGTAGACGCCTCTCGAAATTTAAGTCGGTATTCACATGTTGTCAGGAATGTGAACTGAGGGGGGATGCGGCGTTAAAAAAAAACCTCAAATGCCTGGCGCCCTGCTATTACTCCTATTCTCCGCGATTGCACATACACTACCCAGCACATAGTTATCTACCTGCATGTAACCCCCATGCGCACACGGGAAATTACATGCTTGACTGTTTAGACAGGTATGTTGCATCCTAAATAGATATGTAGAAAGGTCGGACGGTACAAGGTACGTGACCAGGCCAAGGTCATCTCGGGGAAGATGGGCATGAAAAGCAATTCCACTTCCGGTGTTCGGCTATATATCGTGGCGCTCGGCGAGTACTAATTGTATCTGTATTACTGGTCTGGCGAGTTGTCTCTTATCTAAAAGTAGCTGAATAAGAGGCTATAGTTACTTTGTAGAGACGTATTCTGAAGTCGGGCAATTCAACGGTAATTTTCTTAATGTTCTACTTGTGAAATGCCCGACTCGGAAGTTTGCTCAGACCTTCTGACGTCAATAGTGGAAATTCTCCGACTCTGAAGTCCTTGTAGCAGGTATATATTCACACTACCTATTCAATGCGTGATTTCTTCTTGTACTAGCTACACTGCTGTCACTCGTTTGAATTGCGAATGGAGCTATCTTCTTGGTATTGCCGGGGAACACAGCTATGATGTAGTTGAAAATACCTCGGTGGCTTTCATTAGGTCTTGTCGCTGTCGCTCGGTAATCAAGCCGATTTGTAGATCTTTCGGTACCTGAATTTTATAGATGGTTCTTTTACGTTCCTAATTAATTTTTAGTGTCGCAAAGAATCATCTCTTCCCTCTTCGCCGTAAGGGCACTACTAAATGCTCACGTGGCCGTGAAATCGTGGGGATTGCCGTGGGCGCCACATGGGAAGCTATTATTTCTCTACAAAGGTTCCCCGGAAATCACCGCGTCTATCATGGCAGCATGGTCTTCCGATTTTCGAAATAGGCCCGAGCTTGTTCGAGAGCTTTCTATTCTGTTTGACTCAGTAGCAAGCTGTATTAAATCATGATAATGGGACTCGTCACTTTTCTAAAAAAAAAATTATATTGTACTGAGATTTTATACTATATCGTGTATCGTGTCATTTCTTGGAAAACTATGTTATATCATTTATTACTATATCGGTTATTAGTTTGGCTCATATTCTTGAGTGAGTATTACTAAGCTTGTTATCTAGCGTAACAACATACCCTCACCATCCAACTCGTATCTCTAGATGGCTACGGTGGTAGAAAATAACAAATGAAATTGCTTTAGATATTTCACACTAAATTAGGGACAGGTAGTATATATTAAACTATTACTCTGCCGAATGCCGTTAAAATCCAACATCGACAACTCAGAGATGTCTCGGATCGTATTCTCGACAGCTAATTCTTAACATGACATTTAACTGCATATTTCTAGGGTGCTAAAATACTCCGTACGGCCGAATTGATATTAAATTATCTGTCCAATAAGCCACTGGCCCCTTATTCTCCCCCTATGCCCTGATACATACACTGCCTGAGATGTATCGCACATATACTTTCGTACCTGCGTTCAAGATTTATCCGATTCATCTGCACGTCGGATCCTTGACGAGACGTTGAGCGAATCATCGTTAGTAACAGAGGCCCCTTGAGTGCGATCACCACAATATGCCTCAAAGTGCACGGAGAAAAGAGAACATATGATTGCATGAGTGCGCTGTCCCACGATCGGCACCTCGTCCTTCGCGAGTTAGTTCTGTTGTGGCACCGAAATCTCGGTAATTGGCCAGTTTTCCCGCCTGTTTCACACGGCTTCCGCTGTCTAGCCTCTGCATACGAGCCAGTGCCGATTTGTGGCTCTCGACGTTGTATGACAAGACAAGACACCTGGTATGGGAACTTGCATGTTTGCATCTGCCCCTGCTGCACCCCTTTTTATGCCTGTCCGGTCCAAAAGCCTATAGGAGGTCCGTGGCTCTCCGTTGACATGGAGCTGGAATCGAACTTGGCGGTCGACGGAATAATATGTAGGCCGCATGTGGGGCCAACAGCTGAACGCCCCGACGACAAGGTAAGCTAATAAATGCAATGCGGCGGATATTGATCCTGTTGTTGACCAGAGACCTACAGGAGGCTCGCCGCCTCGCGCGACATAGATGCAGCACCGATAGTCCCGATTCTTACAATGTGGCCATAGGAACCCATACCCGCTCCTAGTTATATATGTCATTGTGATAGAGCCGTTTAAATGCAGCAAAATGCAGTGGTGGTGGAACTACGGATGGCCAGATGCGGCGTTCACGACTGTCAAGTGCTACTTTGATAGAGACAACGTGTGTACCCGGCCATTGAGACCTGTTCAGAGGCAACTGCGTACGTACACATGGTCATGTCTTATATCCCACATACTGACATTCTGTAGCAGCTTGTTTTCACACGAAAGTAGAAAACATCCCACAGGAGGCTTTTCTGGGCAAACCCACTGCGTGGGCATTGACCACCGACCAGGCCGACCTAGGCCCCCTAATTCCCGAAGATGTGGTATGGCTGACACGCATTGTGTACTAAGACGGTTCTTGCCATCATCGGTAGTCTTGGCGCACTTAGGCAAGTAGATAGCAGTACCAGTTGGACTTTTGAGAGGGACTTTTGAAAGGTCAAAGTGGCTAACTTGCTCAGCTGTCTAGATAGTCATCGTTGCGGCCCTTTATATAGCCGACGGGACTACAATACTGTTGACGATAATTCTTCTCTATTATAGCCTATCTATCTTGTGGGATGACAACAATTATTACTCAAATTAGAAAACCCCGAGAATAATCGAGGGCTTAGGCACGAGTAGCCAAGTCACATTCAAACATCGGAGTTGATACAACCGTGCCAACATAGCCAAGCGTCGATTATCGTACTTATTAGTCAGTTTTCTGTTAACATCCTGGTAAGTAAAAGCTTCACTAACCGGGCGAGGTCAGCTATCTTGTATCGCCAGGCGCTGACCTTGATGCTCAAAAGATATAGACACTGCTCTAAAAACATCCACAACTTCCCTATTCCCCCAGAAAAGTAAAAAGTAAAAAACGAGGTCTAAAGGCTCTATCCTAAGTCCCCGAGGGGCGTTTTAGTCTCTTAGAAACTCGGCGCTGAAGACTTGCTTATACTACTACCGAATAACCACGAAATAGCCATAATAGGGAAGTAGGGGTTATTACATGTCCTGCTGAAAGCTCGAGACAGTTGTCGAGCAGTGTATTTATTTATCGAAGGTGCCTAAGGCAGGTACCTGCCCACCAACCCACCGTATACCACGCAAAACACATGAACCACCTCACCTAGGTAAGTACCTCCCTCAGATATCGCGAGTTCCTTCCGACAACCCCTCACACGACGCGCCGCTTCCGTCGCCTCTGCCACGGGGCAGCCAACACTCCTGTTTGCGCGTGCCACTCAAACATATCAGAAACATCCATCCTCTCCACCCCTCCACCTCTCCCCCACAGACCTCAAGTTCTCTTCACTCCCACCTGTCCGTTCCTGTTCCGGTGCCTTGGTATCGACTTGGTAGGTGCAGCCCATGTGCCTCCGCGCCCACGGAGCAGAATCGTTCGGTTCCAGTCGGTGGCACCATTCATTTCGATCTTGTCCTCGTCTACCGAGAATCCCACTCCCGCACCTCTCACCAACTGCCACACATCTTCCCCTTTACCCTACACCCTCCGGCTGCCGGTCTGCCTATTCCCCGACAGAGGTGTACCACATCTACCTCTCAGACTATCTAGCCATCTGTGCGGCCCTCCCAATGCCCACTTGTCCCATACTATCTCTTAGGTATTTTTTCCGTGGCCATTGCCTTTCTACACCTTCGTTATCTTGGCCTTGAATTCGACCTTGATCCTTTCTATGTTGGGTTTGATTTCGACGCCGATCCAGCACTGATATCGATCTCCTTCTCCATCTATTTGTCTCGGTCTTCTTTACATATACTTCTGTGTTCTTCGTACTGACTGGGCAGACTTGTATATGTTCTTTCCTTTTAGCGACCTACATTCTGGTGGTAGTGTCTAAGCAACTCTCTGTCTAGAGAGCCTGCTATCTTCAACTGTCATACTTTGTTACTACGTCAGACTGCCTCACACCCAACATATTCACATCTACTGTACTCTATTGGTCGCACTTTTGCGCTTGACGCCACTATATCTCACTACTCTTCGCCCGAGATCGAGGATATCAGTCAGGAAACATTTAGGAGTCGACACGATGAGTCCGTTCAGCTCCATCCAGTATGGCTTCGAGAATGTGAAAGAGAGATTCTCTGCCATTGACCAGAGGATTAACCGATCCACCTTTGGTCGCGTCTTCCGCCTCGAAGGTTCAGGCCATGTAAGTAACCACTATGCTGCTCCTTCGGTATCGCACCAATTCCCAGGGGCGATAATCAGAATCAAGGGAATGTGTAGTGCGAGTACGGATACCGTACTATGCGGCATATATTTTTGCCCTTCTGCCGGGCTACTCAGTTAGTCTTATGCTGATAATACGTAGCCAAAATCTATACGAGGGGCTACTTTCTTTAGAGAAGTTCGAGCCGGCTTGACAACATTCGCCACCATGGCATACATCATCGCGGTCAACGTAAGCGATATACCTTTAAGCATCATTTATTCAGTCTCTGACCACCAGACTAGTCCGCGGTACTTTCCGATTCTGGAGGCACTTGCGAATGTCCAATAGGGAGTCAGCCTGGCTGCCCAGGTGACGTGGCTATGTCAATGTGCCAAACAAGTGAGTCGTTATTTCGCAGAAATATACTCAGAAGAAAATGTGACTATTACTGACGTTTAAACACATAGCCTTAAAGCGCGACTTGATAACTGCAACGGCAGCATTAGCCGGCCTCAGTAGCATCCTGTTCGGATTCTTGACCAATCTTCCAGTTGCTCTTGCGTGAGTGCACTTTTCTCGTCTAGGAAGTTATCGTTCGCTTGATGGGCATCCCTTTTTGACTCGCTTCTAGACCAGGCATGGGCCTCAATGCGTATTTCACGTACCAGGTTGTCGGCTGGCGCGGTTCCGGCCCCGTACCGTATCGCATTGCATTGACTGCCATCTTTGTCGAGGGATTCATCTTCATGTTTTTAGCCCTCACGGGAATGCGGCAGTGGTTGGTCCGCATGATACCGGCTACGATCAAAACCGCCTGTGGCGTTGGTATTGGGCTTTTCCTCACTGAGATCGGTCTCTCTTATTCTGCTGGTATTGGCGCGATTACTGGAGGTTTCACTACACCGTTGGCGATTGGCGGCTGTCCTCCTGAAATGCTAGACGGCAGCGCCGAGTGCAGCGGCAAGATTATGGCGAATCCTGCGGTATGAAACTAATCACACTGACGATTTAGTAGTAGAGACTTACATTTGGCAGATGTGGATTGGAATCTTCCTCGGAGGGATCCTAGTCGCTTTCTTGATGGCGTTCAAAGTCAAAAGCGCCATCATCATTGGGATCGGTCTTGTATCAATCATTTCTTGGCCGTTAGTTCATCCGTTTGGTGCTTCATGTCTGGAGTTCTATGTTGACCCATTATAGTCGCAATACCTCCTTCACATACTTCCCATACACCACTGAGGGGGAAGACCGATACCAATTCTTTCGGCAAATCGTTGCCTTCCATCCGATCGAGACGACCCTAGCGGTACAAGAGTGGAACCTCCAGGGAACAAGTAGTGCCCAGTTTGCACTCGCCCTCGTGACGTTCCTCTATGTTGACATCATCGACTGTACGGCAACACTGTATTCTATGGCCAAGTTTTGTGGCGTCGTAGAAGATAACGGCGATTTCCCGCGCTCAACAGTTGCTTATTGTACCGATGCGGCATGCATTTCGATCGGTTCATTATTTGGATGCTCGCCGGTGACCGCTTTCATTGAGAGCGGCGCAGGAATTGCTGAAGGCGGACGGACTGGGCTAACCGCAATTTCCACTGGGTTTTGCTTTCTCATCAGTCTTTTCTTTGCTCCGATCCTCGCCTCTATTCCGCCCTGGGCTACAGGCGCGACGCTCATTCTGGTAAGAGAGGATTTCTTTTTATCAGGGTTCTATCCGAGTATTGATACTAACTTATTATCTAGGTCGGTTGTCTCATGATCCGTCAAGTTACCAACATCAACTGGCAATACATCGGCGATGCGGTTCCATCTTTTATAACTCTGGCATTTATGCCATTCAGTTATAGCGTCGCCTACGGTCTCATCGCGTAAGTGACTTGATTTTGCTAAACTGGTTATTGCTAATGGTTGTGTTAGGGGTATGATGGTATACGTGGTTCTAAACACGATGATCTGGATCGTGGTGAAATCCACGAACGGAAAAGTCACGCCCGCCAACTGGCAAGAGAAGGAGGTTTACAGCTTTGGTTTCGGCAGACGAGACATGCCAGGCTGGATGCGATTTGTTCGCCGCAAGTTATTCGGTGAGCACGATGCGGGGGGCGTTCGAAAGGACGGCATAGAGCTGGCCGATTGTGATAGTAC
This sequence comes from Nemania abortiva, assembly GCA_022578505.1. Lineage (NCBI taxonomy): Eukaryota > Fungi > Ascomycota > Sordariomycetes > Xylariales > Xylariaceae > Nemania > Nemania abortiva. The sequence continues at coordinate 69,986 of MU392646.1, forward strand.
TATCGATCATGTCTCACGCAGCGCCTCCGCTGAAGACAAGCACATACAGGTGCACTCCAACCGACGCCACCTGGAATGCGATCTTCCTTCTCTTGACTAGCATGGTCAGCAAGATAGGCTGATGTGAGATATCTGTGGTGGCGAATAATCATTGATCTGTGGGGGGCATTTGCTCTGAAGAAAATAAAAAGAAGGGACGGTAGTAGTTGTCATGGTCGGCTTTATACATCATATTATTGGGGGAAAAGAACACAGAACAGCTGACAGAGATAGGGGGGCAATGGGATAGCTGACTTCCAACACGGATATTATGAGATGTCAAGTGGGAAATGCTTTTACTTAGCTTACAAATTACCTATGTATTTAGCTCCTAGCATAATGCGCTTTCATAAGTATATGCAAGATTGCATCCGGGCTTTGACAACGAGGTCGTCGTCAGCATCTCTACCTTTGGTCTTATCTTATCGTAAAGCGGTGGCGCATAATTAAGTGGGTACCTTGTGCCATACCGTTGTTGCAAGCAATTAATTGACATCATCTAACCAAGCAGATATCCCCCGATAAACCTTAGACAATAATTTTACCAGTCCAGAACGGCAAACGAACGGAGGCAGTCTTACCGTAACGCTAAACAAATACAGTATTCCCTTCGACTCAAATTGAGAGCTGCGCTCTATCGTATCGGTGCTTGTGCATTGCCGTATAATCGGTCACTCGATTCTCTGAGGTGCTGTGAGGGGAGACTTGCGGCGAGGCAAGTTTAGGAGAAAGATGAGCGGCGGTTGGAATACCAGTGAGCAGCATGCTGAGGTGTCGCGAGGCGGACGAGTGGAAGCGCTAATTCTTTGGGAATAGTCGAGTCAGATGCGGTATGCAGGCCGTCCGTTCCCCGAAGCTACCTACCTACCTACCTATCCCCCTGCCTAGTCGATATGTGGTGGGAAGGTAGCTTTGTTTTTTTTTGTTTTCGAGCGACAGACCGACTAATCAACCTCTCGGGGGGTGGCGTTATAGGGCGTTTTCACATTCCTCCTCAACAACCTCGGGGCCAAGGATGTGCAGTTCGAGGAGCTGCTGACGCTAGAGCCCGAGACGCTCGCGGCGCTGCACCCGGTGTACGGCGTCATCTTCCTCTTCAGATACCCGACGGACGCGCCGTACGCGGCGGCAGACAAGCCGCTCGACGGCACGTTCGACCACGAGGCGTCGGAGCGGATATTCTTCGCCGCGCAGACGATACAGAATGCGTGCGGCACGCAGGCGCTGCTGTCGGTGCTGTTGAATAAGGACGAGCAGAGCAGTGGTGGCGGTAGTAATGACGGCACGGGCATCGACATCGGCCAGCCGCTGCGCGAGTTCCGCGAGTTCACGATGATGCTGCCGCCCGAGTTCCGCGGCGAGACGCTGAGCAACAGCGAGCTGATCCGCGACGTGCACAACAGCTTCGCGAAGAGCAGCCCGTTCGTCGACGAGACGCAGCGGACGGGCAACGAGGAGACCGAGGACGCGTTCCACTTCATCGCGTACACGCCCGTCAACGGCACGCTGTACGAGCTCGACGGCCTGCAGCCTGCGCCGATCAGCCACGGCGCGTGCACGCAGGGCGAGTTCCCCGCGAAGGTCATGGAGGTGCTGCAGCGCCGCATCGCGCGCTACGACATGTCGGAGATTAGGTTCAATCTCATGGCCATGGTGCGCGACCTGCGCGTGCGCGCGAGGGAGATTGGGGACGAGGAGGCGCTTAGACGGGAGGAGATGAAGAGGCGCGACTGGCAGTACGAGAACGCGCTGCGCAGACACAATTTCGTTGGCTTCGCGGCGAAGGTCCTCGAGGGCGTGGTTAAGAAGAAGCTTGACGAGGGCGGAGACGCGGCGTATGGGAAGTGGGTGGAGGACGCGAAGGGGAGGACGAGGGCGAGGCTGGAGGGGAAGAGGAAGGGGGGCGGCGGAGGGGGCGGGGATGATGTTGAGATGGCCGGTTGACGGGTCGATGGGTTGATTATGCTGCGAGACGGGATAGGTGTGGTTTTGCTTGTCCTACCTATCTATATCCCGCTTGGGTCATGGCGTCTGGAATAGGGCGCATGAAATAGAGTTTCTGAGGTTATCTGTGGCACTTCGCTAGTCGCGCTCGTCGGGCCAGTATGGGGGATGCGAATCTTCGAGGAATGTAAGGGTGATGGAGGGATGGATTTACTCGATAGACATTTCTCTTAAGAGGGCTCATGCTCATCTATTTCATAGGCGAATCGTATGTTCGATATTCTTGTGATACTTGCGTCTTGGGGTTGTGTAGGCAACATCATGAGATTTGATCTGCTCTGATGGTTGCTGTCTTGCTGTGCTTACATGTTTCGGATGCATGGGTGGCAAGTATCTAAGCGAGGATCGTGATCTAAACTACGGGCAAACTTAACTGCTTTTAATATGAAGTGGTTACAACAATTCTCACGTATTGGCAGAAGTATTAAAAAAAAAATAAGTATATATTCGTCGAAGGGTAATTAAAAAAATGAAGTTTCCGTAAAACGCCCGTGAGTAGGTAAATCTCCGCAAAATAGATCTCATCCCTTGGTATCCGTCCGTCATGCCATATGTAAGTGAGTTCATCCCTCGTGACCAGAGAGACGACATTCAATCAATCCATGCCGCCGCCGCAGAGTAAAGCAAGATGATGCTGTCCCTGTCATTTCCAAACCGCCCGCCCGTCTTGTCATTATAAACATGTCCACGTTCGCCATCGTCTTGTCTTGCTCTTGATATCTAGGTATATCCAACTCCGTCTTATGCAATTTCACCCTTTTCTTTCTTTGCGTGGTAGAAGAATTGCAAGAGCTTTATGGTGCGGCGTAGAACCAGTATCTATTTTATTGGGTTAGTTTTTAATGGAGTAGAGTGAGATGAGGGGTAGTAACTTACTCAGCGGCGTATTGGACCTCGAATTGAGCGGGCATGCCGGCACATGTGGCGGGGGCGCTACCGCCGGCAGTCTCAACACGGTAGACCTGCTGGAGGTTGCCGGTGGCGCCGGGGTTGGCGGAGAGCCGGAGCCAGGGCACGGCGGCCTCGCCCTGGCGGCCCTTGGGGGCGTTGGCGGGGGCATTGGTGGCGTTGAGCTTGGAGCAGGGCGCCTCGCCGAGCTGGGAGCGCGTGGTGTCCAGGTTGAAGAAGGGCGTCGTCGTGTTGGTGAAGAAGTGCTTGCCTGACACGAGTAGGTTGGTCGGGCCCATCTTTTCATCTGTGCTGCTCGTGGTAGCTGGGAGATCGAATTGGAGAGCCAGCTGGGGGAGCAGGTGCAGCAGGTCTGGGTATGAGGCGGCTATGCACGAGGCGTTGAAGAGCGTTGCTAGAGCGCCGTTGGCAACAGGTGCGGCTGTTGGGGTTGCGGTATCGCAGGTGTAGTTCTGCGTGCCACGGCCGATGGCTACGTGCTTGAGCACGAGACCTGCTGCTGGGGTGGGCAAGGGGGTGGCGGATACTGGGATATTGTGTTAGTGAATTATACATAAGGCCTGGTTCACGTGTATAGGGACTTACCGGTTGGGATCTGAGCCTTGGAGACGTCACAGGAGGGTGCGAAGGATAGAAGCTTGGCGGCATCGGTCTTCTGCGCCAAGAGGTTGAAGTAGTCGGATACGGCCTCCTTTCCAACGGTGTTGATGAGCTCCGACCGGACCTGTGGCCAGGCCGGGGCGGCAAAGACGCTCGAGGCACCCAGGAGGGTGGCGAGTATTGTTGAGCCGTACATCTTCGTTATGATATAGAGAAGATAAAAGGCGAGATTTTTGTAGAAAGTCGAAGGTAAGAATAGTGGTTCGGAGAAGGTGAATTTGTTTTCTTTTCTTCAGATATCCGTTTCGTTAATCGGTTTCTTGTTTCTTCTTCTTATCTTATTCTTCTTGTCGTAATATTGTAGATAGACAGATAGATAACCAGTTATGCCCGAGGAACGTTTCCAGATCGAGATTCAAGAGAAATACCAAAACCCAATCAGATGACAAGACCCGTCCCAGAAGATGATAAGAAGAAATTGAAAGATATTCGTTTCGAAATAGCTAAGAGTAGGAAGAAACAAGGAAGATAGATAGAAAAGGAAAAAAGTGAAGAAAAAGGAAATGATCTCCGAAGAGAAGAGATGATGATGTAGGAAGAGGATGACTTTTTATGTGGTTGGGTAGAACAAGGAGAGGTCTGCACAGCTGGAGTGCAGCCTCTCTTAATATATTTCAAAATGTCACGGCTGGTCATTTTCTTTGTTGCATACAAACCTGCATAGCCTACCATAGCTATCCCTACCTACACACCAACGATAGTCAGTGCTACCCTGCTACCCTGTTGCCCACCGTCCCATCCGGGCGGCAGGGTGGCGTAGGATTGGTCATAATCTACAGACGGTGGGAGAAAGAGCTGCTAAATTCGGTACCACGAGAGAAAGAATGCAGCAGGTCGTTTAGTCTGCTTGGCGTACTTTGCGGGACTTTCCTTGAACGGGAATGGGCTACGTCGGCTGGCCGTTGACATGCATGATTTGATGGAAAAGCTAGGCCAAGCTGGCCAACCAGCTAACCGCCCTGCGCTCGCAGAGCTGCTGGTTGCGGGCGGTACCTAAGGGAGGGGAGAAAGATTGAATGAAAGAGAACGGAGGGGAGGTCGGACGGAGTGGATCTCCCGGCGGTAGTGCAGCTTACGCTAGTCGAGCTGGGCAGGGATGCTGACAGGGTCTTTGCTAGATGTGATCTGCACTTCCTGGCTAGCGTGGCCGGGGTAAGTGATTACCGCGGCCTGTGATTGGCCTATAGACTGCAGCGCAAGCGCCGTGGCTACTATTCTGTCTCTCGCTTGGAGGGGTTCTCGAAGAGCTACCTGGGTACGTAGCTCTGGAGCTCTCGTGGCACCAACACGAGATACGCACATAACTGATAAAGGATAAAGAGGCTGGGTATATGATTTATCAACGGAAATTCTTTGTCCGATACTATCTGTCACTATCTAAAAATGCAAATCGTGTTTGCCTCGTGTTGGTATAAGTAGAGCTATACTACGCCTTGCTCACTAGGCTTTGTTTACGTATTTAGCAGCATCTATGACACATGACGAGCTGGAAGCTCGAGTATCCGATGGGCAGTGTATGGCCAACTGCCAACAACAAAGAAAACTGATAACCGATTCGTACACGTCGGCAAAGGCAGCTGAACAAAGCAAGGGTCCAAAGACCAAGCTACCTAATTTGCACAGACCTGACCAACGAGACCAACGATATTAGCCCTGCAAGTTTGCTGCATGACAATATTTAAATGAACTAATTAACCCAGACCGCTACACCAGATCCCGCACCTTGGAGGGTCTGGGCGGGGTCGGCAGAGCAAAAATAGAAACAAATTAGTACGGCAATACAAGCTTTTTGCCCGCGCTTCTGGCTACCGGCTATCGGATTGCAGCAAATTTGCTTGCTTCCTGTCCAATCATTGCGATGTGGGGGAGCTGGGCAAAAAGGCAAATTAATAGCAGACGTGCGGTACTGCGATTTGATTAGGTATCTCGGTAGCCGACAGACAGACAACCTTGGAATTCAAGTCGCCGTTATCATTTCCGTCCTCGACTCGCCTGAGAGGGTGTACTGTATGCAGACATGAGCTGATTGTTGAAAGGGAAACTGGGCACTTGACGCCTTACTTGCGCGAAGCGATGACAAAGCTGCACACACATACCTAGAAGATGGATGGGTATAGGTACCTAGTATCGTACTCCGATTCTCTTATTCCGTAGTAGGCAAGAGGTAAGTCTATACCAAGATACTTGGCTATACTCCCGTCGTTGCACCTGATTAGATTAAAAGAAGTACGGCGTCTCGCCTTTACAACCGTGTCTAATTAAGAGGTATAACAAGCAATTTGGTCAGCTTATCAACCGTTTCTCTTCCTCTTCTTCATCTATGAAGTCACGGCGTGGCTTTATGTCTAGATATAGGCTTCAAAATTTTTATTATTCTGTTATAGATAGATGGATGTGTTGCAGAGAAGCCTCGTTCTCCGGGATGCAGCTAAGCTGCCTAGCTTGTCTATCCACTTGCTGCAAAAACCCAGAAACCGACGCACGCCGGCGTCTGAGGGTTCGCGGGGGAGGAGATGGGTGGTCAGCTAGGCTAGATTAGATAGCCGCCCTTCGAGATGAGATGCGTACGTAGTATGTAGGTGGTGGTCTGCGCGTCAAACAATAAAACCTCTATGCTAATGGTGTTGTCGGTCCGGGTGGAGTTAGAGCTCTTTGATTCGACCGTTGAGAGTACTGTGCATGCTCTGATCCTGGGGTCAGCGAGCCGAGCGAATCATGACCCCGGCTGCGGTTGCAATACGGGAATCCTTGGCCGCGAATCCATTGGCCTTGAGCCGCTCGTCTCGGTGCCGCTTCCCGGAGACGATTTATCTACAACATAGTTGTATAGTACGGTACGCGCATGTGTGTGGCTGTTTAACGTAGTACCGCGGTGGAGATGCCAAACGGTCTGCTGGCCTTGGTTTATCCGACGCGGCGGCTCGAGGTCGATCGTGACGCCCGCTGTTGATAAACGGGCAGATCTATTTATGGGCGATCATATACATGGCGCATCTATAGCGGAAATCTGTAGGCGGCTGGCTGAGTAATTTTGATCTAGAATAATTGTGTGCGACTACCTATAGGGTCTCACTTAAAAGTGAGACAAAAGAAGTTATCTTCATGCGATGAAGATCAATATCACCACGTTATCCAAACCGAACGTGTTAACGAACAACGATGACCGAATTACAGGATTTATCAGTCCAACTCTGCATTAAAAAGTGGTACCCCATAGTAACGCCCTCGCCGGTATCGACACAGTAATAATTCTACCTATATAAACAGAGGCCATGCATTATTCCACATGCCGAACGTGAAGAGGCCTCGTAGAAATACAGATATATAGCGTTCATCCGTCCACGTGGAAATAACGTTACAGTATACATTTCTATTAGCTCGCCTAGTGTCCATCAAAACCCTCCTCCTGCCACTGCCCATGTCGAGCGGCCTGCCCATTGGACCCCAGGCTACCGCCCACCCCTCCAGCGCCCGCGGCGGCGGTTACGCTGCCCAGGTTACTCGCGTACTTCTCCGCATCCACCGTGCCGAGCCAATACAGCGAGAAGAACACCAGCAGGTGCAGCGCAACGCAGTATGCCGCAAATAGATTCCTGCTCGTCCTTGACGCCAGCACCATCCGGGTGACCGAGTACACCACCCTTTCTGGCAGGCTCATCCGCTTATATGCTCGGGCCGACTCCCGCCCTCTAAAGGCGGCGAAGGGCGATATGTTGGACTCGTACGCCTTTCTGTAGCGATCCAGCTCGATCCCGGGGTTCCCAGTGCCGCCTATGGCCACGGTAGACGGGTTCGGATTGGATGAGTAAGCTGATGACGACGATGCCGAGGGGCCGCCACGGTTGTACGTAGACACATATCGTGTCTTCTCGTACAGCTGTAGATTGTCCTTTTGTAGTGCGGCGATCTCTTGCCTTAACTGTGATACGGTGCGGTGACTCTCCGATAGTTCCGTTTCAAGTTGCGAGTTGCGTTTCTTGAAGCGGTCACGCTGCGCTGTGATCATGGGAAGGATGCCAGAGCCCCCGCCCATAGGCTCACCACCTGCTGTGCGACCGTCAAAGCCAGAAATGATGGACGAGGTGGGTGATGTTCTTCCACCCCGCCTTCCTGGTGCAATGGAGGGTGCGTATCTGGTATAGGTACCGGCTACTGATGCTCCGGAGGGGAACGCGTTCTGTCCTTCGGCTTGAAGGTTTGCAAGGTCGTTCTCTAGCTGAGCGTTGAGGTTTTGCGACCGCTCTAGGTCGGCATTCGTCCTCGACATCTCTTCTTGGACATTCTCGAGCCGGCTCTGAAGGTCCCGATGTGATACTCGGAGGATCGTAAGTTCGTCGCCAAGCTTCTTGTTTCTCGCTAGGAGTAGCTGTTCCAAAGTGTCACCTTTGGCCTTGGCTGTAGAACCATTAGGCTCTAGGTTTGTCAACATATCATCGTCGTCCCCGGTTGAGAACTCGATACTCTTGAGCACTTCAAGTTCTTGTTTAACATCATCGTAATCACTCCATTTCTGGACCTTTGCTTTCAAGCCATCGCGCTCTTCCGTCAGAAGACCCACCTCTCGTTCTAGACTACGTAATCTAGAGTCAATGTCCCTTTTGAATGCCTCTTTTTCGACCCTGGCCGAATCTAGCTTGCGTATAAGAGATGAATTTTCGGACCTCACACGCATGTACGCCGGGTCGTCTTCGACCGAGGGTGCCTGTGTTTGAACTTGCGACTTCGATTGCGCCAGTTCTAGGCGTAGTTGCTCATTTCGTGCTTCGACTTCGGCGAGTCTGGCACTGGTTCGTTCTAGGTCCGAATGGGCCATCTCTAGCTCGGCACTTGTCACATATCCACCACTTCCTTCGGCTTCGGCATCCTCGGATCCCTTCAACCGTTGCGTGACTTCATAACTGGCCTTGATTTCGTTGATCAACCGTTCCTGACTTTCTACCTTCTCCTCCAAAGCCGTCTCTTTTGCCTCCCAGTTGTCTTGCTTCTCCTCGAGCACGGCGGCCCAGGATGATTCGACCTCCTTCACCTTCGATTCCAGATTGCTCTCGAGCTGCTTGCGGTTTGCACTCTCGGACTGCAAGCGCGACTCGGTTTCCTCGAGCTGTGAGGTTAGGCTAGCAATGTTATCCTGTAGGTGTTGGTTCTCCTCAGTGAGCTTTGGTAGCGTATCTTCGGACACCAGCATAGAATCGACGGAGGCTTCGAGAAGTGGATATGGGTCTGGCGCATTCTCTAAGGCGGAATAGACCTGCAAGAAGGCGCTGTTTGTGGCTTTCGAATGGTTTGTAAGGAGGTCGATAAAGGTCTGGTATGCTATGTAGCGAAATCTCCCTGTTAGTAGTTGGATGTAGACGTGGCTAGAACAGAGGGAGGGTTGATGCTATGACGCACCCTTAAGGAGGCCCTTGATCTCAGTGAGCTTTGTCGCATCGTCGAGCTTTCTGAAGTCTTTTGTCTTTTGGGCGAGGTCCTTGCGCTGTACGGTAGAGTCTCGTTGGTATGCGACAATGTCGGATGCCGTGTTGTCGAGGGTTTGTATTAGTGTCGAGAGATCGATGTCTGTGGATGGCCAGTCAGTATGGACGACAGCTCCCAGCGGCAGGGCATTGACGCATGTGACGCACTTCTCCATGCCGAGATGGCATGTTGAAACTGGTTTGTGTTCTCGTTCCCTGGCGGCGCCGTGCTCTGCTCTTCGCTGAGCCGCGGTATTACAGCGTCGAGGGAGTCCATCGTGAATTACAATAGTTGGCGAATTATGCCGTCCGTCCTGACACGTTGTCGACTCTGGGATCCCAGGGCAGTAGTCGCTGCCGCACTTATCACCTCATCAGAGATTCGGCACGGTCGGCACTATTATCTGACCCGATTTGGGTGTTTACTTTCGCGATGTAGTTTTGTCGGTGGTTGTAGGGTTTCGGCGGAGGATGTTAAACGACTAGGTATTCGTTTCCGAAAGGCTGAACCCGGAGCTCGTGAGCTAAGAATAGCCTCCAAAAAGTACTGGTACAGGCAGTTAGAGTTAACTGACCAATGGGGGATAGTGGGGCCTAGACAGGCGGTCCAGGGGTTCAAATGCACGCCCTAAAGAGCTAGCAGCTTACTTAGCTAGTCTACAGCACCCAAAAGTAACTTAGGTAGGTACTACGTACGTCTATGTAAGAACGCCATAGTCCTAGCCGATAGGTCTTGTTGACGCAGGTCGCTTCAGCCTCACCTGGATCTACCTACAATATCATAATCATACTATCCTCTGCTGGGACGGGCTTGTCTCAACACTCCCGGTCGACAATAGGCATAGATAGACACCAGTTCAATTGCGCGTCGACATTATGATCACATTCGGGGCTTTATGATGTTGCCGCCCCAGCTATGGCTCTAGACGCGCATGGCAATGCAGACTCCCAGAGTGTTCCAGGCGTCGGCCCATACGTCCTGCGCACTCTGTTTGCAGATGTCCCGTTGTCCGAAGACGGCTCTAGGGACGACATTAAAATTAATTGCGTTGAATATCTAGGTGCGCAACTCTCGGAATGCTCAATCCGAAACATCGCCATGTAACTTATTCCTGAACTAATACAACGTGCGCCAGATCGCAATCTCTACATAGGCACGTCGGACTCGGAGCTGCTTCACTTCTTCCAGATACCCCCCGATCCCGCTGACCATTCCGGAATACCTACCTTCATTCTTGCATCGCGACTTCGACCCGCCTTCTCCGATCCCGCCGGTGCGTCCAGCGCCTCTCGGCCTGGAGTACAAGAGATATTGCTGCTGCCTAGCGTTGGAAAAGCATGTGTTCTCTGCAATTCCACCGTCACATTCTACTCTTTACCAGAGCTTAGCCCCGTCTTTGGCACGCTTCAAGTTAAGAATTGTAGCTGGATTGGTGGCCTCGACCTCAACCAGGGCGCCCAAAATGCTACCGGCGATGGCGCTACCATATTCCTGTCTTTGAGCAGAAAGATACAGGTCGTTAAGATCGGCGAAGATGCTCGTGTCATTAAAAAGATCGATTTTGCAGGTAGTAGATTATCTGTAAGGCGGGACACCATCGCCTGCGTTGCTGACTCCAGAAGCTATGCTCTCCTGGAAATCAATCACCAGCTTAAGATTCCTCTGATGTCAATCTCATCTCTAGATGAGGCCCAACCAGGCACCATTGTTGGCCAGGCACAGGATATCTCAGGCAGTGCTGGGGGCGGCCTATTACGAAGCAATTCATCTAGTCAGGCGCACGCGCAGACGGGAAGTCCAGATCCGCCGACACATCGTAGAGGCACAAGTTTAGGGAACTTTATATCAAGTGTGAACCGAAGGCAGGAGCAGCATGCTGTTGAAGCCGAAGAGCCCGGTAGTCGATCCATCACACCACCAGAATCCGTCGCCAGCCCCCCTCCGCCAGAAGCAGGAGCTGCGGCTCGGTCATCTACACCTGATGGAACGGCTGAGGGTCGATCAACAAGAGCCCAGGCGCCCGCTCCTACTTTCCTCAAACCGCACATCGTATCACCGACTCCAGATGAGTTTCTCTTAGTAACGGGCACTAGTCCGTCGGAGCCGGGAATTGGAATGTTCGTAAACACGGAGGCGGAGCCAACCCGTCCTACCATCGAGTTTGAGCATTATCCTAGGCAGATAGCGGTTGATGGAGGGTCCTCGGATCTATCTTCGTCCAAGCAACTTTTGGGTCCCGAGGAGGAGGGATTCGTTCTTGCCTCCATGAGCAAGGAACGAGCAGATGGCATACACTATGGTTTGGAGATCCAACGTTGGGATGCCGATGTTGGGGAGAACGAGCCCACAAAATACTGGCTTCAGCCTAACCAGGAAAATGCCATCAAGCTCAAAGTGCCCCAACCCCTTGGAGTTCGCTCACTTTTAGGTCCTAGTGATACATGCTTCCAGGAAATTGTTGATCGGCTCTGTAAACGTAGATTTACTCCGTTCCCATCCGGGCATGTGGAATACTCCTCCGTATCACTCAAGAGCGTCGACTCACGGACAGCGCTATCAATGGAGAGGATGTCTAAGGAGAAGGAGCTTTTCGACAGAGACAATGATTCTCAAGACGACGAATCGCTGCCCGAAGGGTGGCAGGCAACCCGCAATACGGAGGAAGAGGAGTTTGCCCGCCGACTAGCAGGAACCACGGCTCGCTTGGCTGTTTGGGCCGGTCCTTATATCTGGTGGGCTATTCGCAATCCACTCATACTTCAGCTAGATGCCCAACTCGCTGCCGCTAGTGCTATGACGAATGAGACACCCGTAAAGCGGAGGGAACTATTCAAGACCATCAACTCATTTCGCGGGTGCGATGCTAGGTCCGAATTGGAATTTTTGACTTTTAGCTACATACGCCAACAGGTTGGGATTTTGCTCTTGATCAGCTTCCTAGAATCCGCAGAAAACTCCTTTACGGGGGCTGAGCTTCAAGCAATGGAGGAGGCTTTAGTCGAAAGTCAACTCGATCCTCGTGTTGTGTTATCCATAATCCCCGGCGTGCGGAATGAAGTAATCGAAACCCGACGAGGAATTTGGATCTTTGGCGGTGTCAAAACGACAGCTGAAAAATTCATTTCCAGCCCGGGCTTTAATACTAAGGTGCAGACCACCTTGGGTTCACTATCCCCGCTAGTCCTTCAGTTCCTCAGGCGATTTCTGGGTACTTGGCGACGTAAAAAGGGATTTGGGAGCGTATCTGACGAGAACGAGGTGTTCCGTACGGTAGATGCCGCTCTCCTCGCGGTCTTGTTGGAACTAGATCAAAACTCACCCCCTGGACCGCCTAGGGGCCGCTCAATCCGTGCCGAGCTATACGACCTCGTCGACAGCGGAGTAGATTGTTTCGACCGAGCAGAAACTTTGATCGAGTCTTACCATCGGCTATTTGTACTCAGCAGGCTCTATCAAAGTAGGAAGATGGCTCAAGAGGTACTTGAAACATGGAGACGGATCATTGAAGGAGAAAGGAATGACGGTGGTGAATTCCAAGACGGCGAGTTGCGTGTGCGCGAATATCTAACGAAAATAAGTAACCAGGCCCTCGTACAGGAATATGGTATCTGGTTAGCAAACCGTAATCCAAGGCTTGGTGTTCAAGTTTTTGCAGACGACACAGGCAGAGCCCCCAAATTTGAGCCTACCTATGTCGTCGAACTTCTAAGGACTGACGCCCCGGGAGCTGTCAAATATTACCTCGAGTTTCTTGTGTTCGGCAAAGGGCACACGATTTATGTCAACGAATTGATAACCTATTATCTTGATGTTGTCGTCACCCATCTGCAAACATCATCAGAAGCCCGGGACGTTGTCTTGTCAACGTACGACGCATACCGTGCACTACAACCACCGAAGCCAACCTATCGCCAATTCCTCACAGACAACGCACCAGCTGATGACGAAGCATGGCATAGTCGGCTACGTCTCCTTCAACTTCTGGGCGGCAAGTATAATTACGACTCGTCAGCGATCAGGGATCGAATCACGAGCCTGACTAGCATTGCCGATGACCTGCTAGTTCCTGAAACAATCATTCTGGATGGCCGGGAGCGAAATCATGAGAACGCATTGCGCCTCTTGGTTCACTGCCTCGGAGATTATGACACGGCCGTTGCATATTGCTTTCGCGGCGGCGCAAGCGTTTACAGCATCTACCAAGCTGATACTCGTAGTGCGCCTCCCGCAAGCCCTGAGGATGCCAGGGCGCCAAAGCGGCGCGAGAGCGCACCACCTACCCAAAATGAACAGGCCCGACTCTTCCGGGCCTTGCTGGGAGAATTCCTCAAAATCGAGGACGTCAGCGACCGCGTGGAACAGACAAGCCTGCTCCTGGAGAAGTTTGGCAGCTGGTTCGACGTGAGCGACATCTTGTCGGTCATACCCGATAGCTGGAGCGTAGATCTAGTGGCCGGGTTCCTGATCAAGGCGCTCCGGCAAATCGTTGCCGAGAAGAACGAGACTACGGTAGCGAGGTCCTTGAGCTCGGCGCAGAATCTTAAGGTTCAGCATGAGCTGGTCGTCAAGATTGAAGAGAAAGGACCGAGTATTGAGAGTTAGATGAAGCGTGCAAATATAGGTTTAGAAAGTTTTGATGACGGTGATGAGCTACTTGATGATTTACCCTGTTCAATATGTGAACCAACTCTATTACAATGCAGTGACCATGTTGTGGTTGGTGCCTCGAGCGGTCGTTGGTCGTATTAGCTCACCCATCTTGAGTGACCAGCACTATCTCCAGCATTTGCACCACCAGGCCTTCTTCCATCCCTTCTTCCTAGTTCAGTCACATGTATAAAAGTCTCTTATTCCGATCCGCTTGTTCTACGTTGCGCGTATACAGTGACTCCTATGCGCCCCTACGCTCTGCGCAAAGCTTCTATTATTGCTCTGATACTCGTCTAACAGTAGCTCGTGCGGCTTTGCTTGGTAACTATGGCCGAACGCCATCTTGAGACAGGTTGTCCAGCGGACCAAGGCCATTTAACGCAATCTAGATAGACTCGCCGAAAGTGCGTAATTCGCAGGATAGCGAAGCGCCGTCTAACCAGTCTATGACTAATGAATCTATATGTGATGTCATCCAATGTCGGTAACAGGAACCGAACTAGGTCGGGAGTATAAAGCTGAGAACACAGCATATTCTGCATGTGGTTTCGTCCCAATACGGTCTCAGCGCATGTCACATATAAGTTCACGCAGTCAAGTCCCCGGCTTGACGGCATGGTGGTGTTGTACTGTGGTGCTGCAGCTCTGCTTAGTGACATCTTCTACATTGACATGTTATTAGGCAATCGAAGCTCGCTAATATTGCGACCATGAGCGCAGCCTCTGCCGCAGTATACAGATGCCACCAGCGCGCGCACGTTCACGAGGTCCTGAGTTCCGACGGAGCTTTTGCCCTGCATGGCGCCTAGAGAGAGTGGCATGTTTTAGTTCCTATAGGTCCTCCGCTCAAGCATTAAGTAATAGGAATTGCGGTATCCTCAGGATTACCCCTCGGCCTGGGGGCATAAATGCTGTACAACCACCACGGTTTTCACCTCACGTAATACCACTCAATATATTAAATCCTATTCCGCCTGATTGGCCAGCAAGAGGTATATGTATATAACAAAGATCACGTGAATTGCCGCTCATTAACTATTCAATTACTACGTATCACTCCCTTTTCCGGGTGGGGAGCTCTCTATGTCTAATCGTCAGACGTTGCAATAAAGTGGTAGCACAGCAGCGCGCATGCCCACAGCCAGGGTCGTAAAGAACTCGACACACATATACAACAACTATCAGAATCCTCGGTAGATAGTTCATGTATGAAGCCGGATAGGTTCACGAGACTCTTTCATAGTTATCACATTTAATATAGACGTACCATACCTTCAAACACTATGGTTTCAAGCGCTCACCGGTGTTGCATACCTTGCAGTAACTGCGTCATTGCGATCCCTTCGTATGAATCACAAGGTCATCATCATTCACGTGGGCGAATTCGTCCACCGATGTGGCATTTTAATAGACCGGGACTTTAATAAAATTGATTTCAGGCATCCAGGCGAGGGGCCAGGCTAGGAATAGACAAGGGCGCGCTAGTAATATACGGCGGTAATTTTCGTGTTTGTAAGGTGGCTCGGGGGATCGAGACTGTCAGAGCTACGCACACTTACTTAGCGAGCAGTCTAGTTATGTGACTCTGATTCTCTTTTCTTCCGATATACAATAGCTTCATCCCAAGCATGAATCCATGGAGCCGTTGGTCGCATCTTATTCCTACTGGCCATAATAAATCGTATAAGTTGCTATACGCCTAATCGGAGGTTTTAGATTTTATATATAACACCAAGCTCCTCCCTTGGTACACCCAATGTGTAAGTATATATTCAATTCTAGTTGTTGCATGAGAAGGCCTACTATTCCTTCGGTTACAATCTTCGGCTGGTCTTGCATGCGACGTATTTCTTTGTCTCGAGTAGCTGCAGGTTGTGGAAGCTATGACTACAGCACGGATCGTAACATACAGCTAGACCTAGAACTTTAAAGCAATACTTTAAAAAATCATAAAGATCTAGACTGAATAGGCCAATACTTAAGTACATACTGTCTCAGACTGCAGTTCATCTTCCATCAAACTAAGAAGTCAAGTCTAAAATCTAGTAGATGCATTGGTAGCCCAAGTACGAACATCAACACTGCTGGAATTAGGGAGGGTACGAAAGCCGGCGGCTAGGTGCTTCACCCATATCATTTAATACCCGACGTCATGCAATGTGTTACTCCGTGCGCCACATAGCGTAAGGGCTGCGATATATTAAGCTGCTACTGCGGGTTTCCGCATATCAACATGCGTATATTGCCTGCCTGAGCTAATCGGACTTTTAAACATGCTAACACCCGTCGCATTCAGTCGGGGCACGAGAAAGAATCGGGATAGATGGTGACATAGAATCTGATGATTTCGGCCCACAGCCGTCTACCAAGGTATGTATGTAGAGGATTCAGTCCAAGGTTCCCTCCCGTTGAAGATATAAAGCTGGACAACCCCTCAAGTACATTATCTACCTGAGCATTACATGCCACTAATATATCACCACCACTAGCACTCCTATATTGACCCCTTTCACCATTTGAACGTAATCTCACAACGGCAAGCCACTATGTCTCAGTTCAATCTCGTCGACGGGGCCGTTATCAGTCTCCTGAATTATGGGACCGGAACGGCCATGGATGTAGTTGGAGGTGAGAGACTCGACAACCTTCCTAGAAAATTATTTTAACTTCCATCTCCAGACACCTCTAGTAATGGCACCGGTATTGTTGCATACCAGTTCAACGGCGGCGAGAGCCAGCAGTGGAAGCTTGAAAAAGCTAGCGACGATCCCGTCTGGCCAACCTGGAGGATCCTCAATATAACAGCGCAGAGTAAGAGCCCGGTTCTCACCACATGATCAGTCTCGTCTACTTTCTTACCGAATTCCGAAACAGAGTACGTCGATCTCGCCGACGGGGAACCTGAGGACGGCACCAAGGTGCAGATTTGGGATTTTCGCGAGAACGAGAATCAGCTTTGGCGCATATACTCGGCTGATCCCCTCGGCCGAGCGTTCATGTAAGCACATGACTGAATCTAGATAGTAAGATCGTATCTGCTAATGGATTGCCTAGGATCCAAAATGTCGGTTCCGCAACCCACATCGATCTTTACAAAGGTGGGACTGAAAACTCGTAAGTTCCGCAACGACCAAGTGCGAAGAAGGTATTTGTCTTAACTATTTGTGTAATAGGACTCAGATTACGGGATGGGCGGGCCATATCCAGGATGAGAACCCCAACCAGCTGTGGCGAGTTCTTCGTGTCAAATGATGTGGGTCGTCAGCTAGCTAAGACAAGATGATATCGCCATGTATGGAAAATGGGATTGGATTCGTTAAAATTTCCACACTCGCTAAAGGCCATCTATTGCCCGTCTGCACTTTTGGATCGTCCACACTCTTTTATATTTCGGCCGCGTCCCTCTCAAAGCCTCTCAAAGGGTTCCCCGTAAAACTTAGGCCCATTTTGTAATAATTGGACCTCGCCCTAAGACGTCAAATACATTCATTACCGTTGTGTTACTTTATCTGTCTACTTTTGCGGCCGAGATTGTCAGATGCCTTTCACAGTGGTACACAATTATGCAGAACCATATCAATTTAGACAGCGCCAAGTACTGCCACGTACGACCATACCTACTAGAGAACTCGGGATCCCGTCCGCTCTCCCATAGATAAGCTGGTAAGGGCCAAATTAGTAGTTGGGTCGGTGACGACCAGCGAATCCTTGGTGTTGTACGTCAATTTTCTTTTATAATTTTTTTTTTTTCTCTGTTCCACGCTCTTTTATGTGACAAGTGGGTTATAGAAAATTCTATAATTAGTTGTTGTTGCGTAATATTTATATATGAAAACACGGTATTACTTGTAGATGTGGTATCACGAGGACGTCGCTTACCATAGCATAAGTGATCCGCAACATACAACTCCGTGGTTGATTTAAAATAATCGGCCAGTCATCTATCCAGGTAGAATGAGAAACTATTTATGAGAAATTGGACCTTTGCGACCATATCCTTGCCTATTGTAGCAGTGCGACGGTTGTGCATAGGAACCTTGCACCTTTCTGAAGATGCCGCAGCTCAGGCATTATGAGAAGCAAATCACGCATTCAATGTAGCGGTTTGAATTGTTATGTGATGAGAACTGCGTTTCATACTAGGCATGCTTTCTCCCTTTAAAACGAGTGTGTGGTGTCTTGGAATCTCCTGAAAGCTTTCAAAACGAGTGAATAATACTGAAATACCTTGAGTCATCATTATGTGAAATGCCCCCGAAATACTCCCGCTATTCAGCAGCACGTAAAATACTTCCACTTCCCCTCCCCTTTGATGGAAGCGTTCTCCGAGTAGAGCGTACCATTAGTCGACTCGATAAGCCTCAAACTTAGGTTCTCCAACGTAGACAAACCCGTCAGTGGAATTGGGACTGAAAGACACTTCCCGGAAATCACCTTCCAGCAATCCTTGAGAATACGTCTCGGCCCCGGTAGCCGGCGTGTAGACAATGACTAGCCGATAGGGGGCCCCTTGAGGAGGCTCGTGGAAGAATTCCCATCGAACGGCCGGGTCATCACAAGGGATCAGAGGAACACTTGGGACCCCTGAGCCAGAGTCCGTGTCAGTGTAGCTGCAGTGTGTGCTGACTCTCCCGGCGAGCTCGAAGTCGAAAGCGATTCTTGGGACACCACCAGGTTAGTTTAATTTAAATCGCCCCAGCATCAAGTGCTTCAACTCGGCGCCACCGATGAATTGGGTCACTTACAAACCACCACCGTTGGCATCTAGATCCGTGTGCGCGGTGAAGCTGCTGACTACCCCCGACGGAGCCTGCCTTTGCTCGACGGGAGCGGCAGTGGCGCCGAGGAGGAGGGAGGAAAGAAGCACGAGGTATTGCATTTTATTGGTGTTGGTATGTCTAAGCTTCGAATGCTTTTATGAGACCAATTGAAGATGTGGGTAGGCTGACGGTCCTCTAGGGATGATGGCCTCTCAAAGAGCGTTTAGATCGGACTATTTATACACATTCTTCGCAATTTGCTGATGAATCATTTCATATCAACATTATGAGACCATCTAGTCACCTTGCTGCTCATTCTTGAATAAGAAAGCATCATACTGCAGCAGAGGGGGCAGCATCACCACTAGCAAGAGCAGTAACTCAGCTAGCCATTCAGCAATCATGCATCCCTTCAAACCGGACACTAAGTTTGTGTAAAGCAGCGAGCACTATGCTGCTCTATGCAAGGTAGTGCGAGAAATGATGCGGACAAGACTTCACGAAGCGAAGAAGTATCGAGCATCCGATGTTGAAAAAGCAGATACCCGCCTCGGGCGACGTGCCGTGATCCGTAAACGAGAAATGCAGGTCGCCTCTTTCTCTTTTCCTTTACGAAAACACGGCAGACTGGCGCAAATTAGTCAGAGTAACCAACGGTGATGTCTTCATCCTCCTAGAATGGAGTGGTAACGTGCGCCAATACCGCGATCCTAGAGGCTAGATCATCTAGCTAACGCCTATAGCGGCAGCGAATTGATGCCTCACCGGTGAACCGAATAATCACGCCCCCTCACCGGCCTATGGCCTTTGTTATGTTGAGGACCGGAAGGGTTCTGGCGGCATATCCGGAGGTTACACCATTACCTCATCCAGCCTCTACCTATGGTAATAGTTATTCCTCGGTCACTAAGAAGACCGACTTTTGCAACATGGGATGTAGGTCATCATTTTGAGGACACAAGAACAATAAAGTGTGGTTAATATTTGAACTACCGCACAAGGGAAAGCATCTAGTTTATTTTCAACAAGTGTAAGGTTGTTGAAGATGAGGCTATTGCTGAAGGTGGTGAAATATGCTGTGGAGATATTTGTGGCGGTCGGAAATGAGATGGAGATGGCTTCGAGTCGCGGCAACGGCGGATGGCGGTGACACGACGTAATTCCATTCGCGAACCACTTCTACCTCAACTAATGCGTACATATGCGTAATTATATCTGACCGAATATCTGAATTCAAATTAGGTAAATGCCGAGCACCTTATGAGGATCGAGACACCACGGAACCTTTCGTTTCGCCGATACAGATAGTATTTTCAGCTCTGGATTCCCTATATGGCGCCCTAGCATATCCTAACCCAATCAGTTCTTCCCCGCAGCACGATGCCGTGCGCCACATGCTGGCTAGGATGTCATGATTGGTTGCTATTCTTGTGGGAGTTGCTCTGATAATATGCAGGGGTATGGATATGCCACGAGACGACAGCGCTGAAGGTGTATGGTCAGAAACTATTTTGAATTAGAATGGCGGGAGCCTCATAAGATCCAATTGGTAGAAATAACTATATTGCCCTCCCAACCTATTAGTCATATTACTACCTTGTTCTCAGCAATGCAACGGTACGAATAATAGCCGCAGGCGGCCAAGGTTCCTACGTTCACAACATTCTACTTTTGGTGATGTGGTATGGTGTTGTATCTCTGTTACTAAATGGTATTGAATAAAGGAAACCATTGGGTTCGATGCGACGGATTTTTTCGAATTAGAGTGAGGAAAAGCGAACTTGGAAGATTTCCGTCAGCGTCTTTCAACTGTTCAAAGAAACCCACCTCAGAAGGAGATTATAGTGTTGTAGTGTACTACCTCTTAGCAGTAGGCGATTCCTTAAAAGGTTGACCCTAGGCTTTTCACGTGTACTAGCTATTTCAGGGGTTATTTAGAATCATCTAGATAATTTCTATGACGGATCATTTGATCACTTGGCTACGGGACGGAGAAGACCTACCAGAATTGAGAATCCGTGCTATCAGATGGAATCTGGAGACTATTGATCACCTTAATGGCGACTATCCCTTCCACTTGATACCCGCCTTTTCACTGCTCGTACCACCTTCTCTTATGATCGAGCTGATTCGCGAATGTTTGCAACTTATTTTCCATCATCAGATAGAATCCTACGAATTATATTGCTATACAACACTATGGGCACTTCATACAACGAGTACTGAACAGGAAGGACGGCGAAGGAGTCTTTCGTCTTTTTGGAACCGGGATGGGTGTGCTAAGATGATCGGGCAACATCTCCGCTCCCTCAACGCTCTCTTTAGACGCGGAATAGGCGTGGCGGCATCATCGGGCGGCATCTCTACTTTCTAAATTGGTCTCCTTGGGAGAGAAGCGCCATCGCCGACCTCGTGGCCCTCGGATCTATCGCATTGCGCATGTAAGGTCCTTGTGCACCGGAGGAGGAAAAAACATTCATTAGGTCCTGTAATTATATCACAATAAACTGCATATGAGCAAATACATAAAACCTACAAAGGTTGAATAAATGTACTACTATCCTTTATTCTATGTTTATGAATAACTCTGTTTATGCTGCTATTTCACGTTTAAGTAAAAATGTCTATATAGTTATTTAGATAGCAAGAGACTTTCCCCTAGGTATGTTCAGTTAAACAAATATCAAATGACAATATGAAGGGACAACACATAATACTTTTAAGACCTAAGCACGAGCGCGTCGCCTTCCAAAACTACATGCCAAAGCTAGGGCAATTTACACCCATGGTAATGCCTATTTGGACATTATTAAGGCAAGCATACTTTCCCTCTTAGTATTTACTACTATTGAGAGAGGATCAACGGCCCCAAGACTGTTCCTGCTTCAGGCAATAGTGGAAGAACGCTCGAAGGAGTTAACCGGCGTAGGAGTAGGAGCCGGAGCCGGGGCGGCGGGAGCACCCAGGGCCACGCCAGCAGAGGTGAAGGCCGCGATGAACTCGTCCCGAACCTTTGCCCCTTCATCTTACCTATCCTCTCTTCATCTCGAATCTCACCTATCGCCTCTTCATCTCACCCATCCTCTTTTAATCTCACCTATTCCTACCTACCTCAGATCATAACCACTCAGACCTATTATTTTATGCCTATTGGCATAGAACCGTCGATTCGTAAAGCCCTCACCCTCTCCCTAGGCCGTTGTGTTAAGTAGTACCATAGCACTTGAAGCATTGCTAGTGTTCATCAATTGCCTCTTGCAACAATGAGCTCGACTCAACAGAAGAAAAAGCGGTGGGATGGTCATCAAGACCCGAACGGCGGCGCGGAAGAGAGTGACCTACTGTTTGCGAAGGAGTAACTTGGTGCGATCTCCAGTCAAAAAAGGCTGGGGCCCTGAGTTCTTGGGTGATGGTTGTAGTGACAGTAGTAGGGGCATGCTGGGCTATTTTGCATTTTATATTAAAAAAAGCATGCAATCCGAGTAAGTTACTAAGAGCTTTTTGAGAGCTTTTTTTTTTTTCTAGAATTATGCCCTGATTATAAAGAATAATTACTGACTTAATGATTCGACTAAAAGCACCGCCCAGGCTGCTCTTGGTCCGGCCGGCCCTGCTGGTGATGTTGGCCTCCCCTGACTCTGCCGGTCCTCCAGCTCGTGACGGTCTTCCGGGACCCCCGGTTCGCCGTGCCGGCGTCGGTACAATTGCTTCCCGGGCTGTGCATAAAGATGAGCGCTACACTTGGCGTAGCACACATGCCGATATAATTTGAGTTCTTACAAAATCTACGCCCTCTCCCCTCCCATCAGGATGTATCCCATCTTTCAATCATCCTATCGATTATAACCAACTAGCTATAATTATGCACTTACGGACAACTTATCCATAATAATATAATGGCCTTTCCTCTCTTAGCTAGAAATGTTTAAGCATGGGTGAGAAATATACCAAAACGGAAAAGAACAGTCCATGGTATGGCCAGCTACCGTGCGTTTGAAACCATTCTAAACGGGGTTACCGTCAGTACAGCGCGACAGAGTCGCTCATTTACCGCAACCTCGTCCTACCCCCAAAAGAGCGGCAGACAAACCATTTAATGAGTATCATATCATGGGCTTGGCACAATATCTAGGCCGCCTTTTGCCCTGAGGAAACATCACAACCCGCATGTGAACTGCTGCTTATTAATCCGGCTAGGGGCGTTGGACTTTTAGCACCATTTTGCTCGGAATTGCCTTTCGATTCCCAATCCGTCGACACTATTGCGCCTACACGCCCAAGCACGCCCTACCATCCTGTGATATATCACCTAGACTGTATCCGTCGTCAGCTGACACTCCGGTAGCCTCTATCCCGGAACTGCCGTGTAGCGTTACTTCTTTCTATCCCGATGGTCTCGGGTATACACGGTCGAGCGAGATATACTTCAGAGACGTAATCTTTCTACCATAACGAGAAATTAATTATATACTAGACAAAGGACAACAAAGCTGCGAGGACGCCAAGTTCTCCGCGTGTCCTCATCTTACCTTTATGATCACGGCATCATTGCTCACGGGCAATGAAAGGGTTTGTTACAGCGAGGACCTTGTTGATATTCCCACGGATACTCGGCGAAAATCCCGTTAGCTTCAAACGATGGAGCAGTAAGCCGGGTAGTTTCGCTAGGATAGGTAATTGTCGATGTTGCTATTCAGACGGAGAATCATCATTCTATGAGCTGCGGGGTCAAGGGCTCCAAACAACGTTACGCGACACCTGCTATAGAGACGTTGGCGGCGCTACTAAACGGTCTACACCAAAATAGAGACGCCTCTTTGACCGGACACGGCACCACTGATAGATGCCGGCGGTTTACATTGTGCAAGATCGTCTGGCAAATTGCCCAGCAACCAGATCGGCCCAACCTTCACCTAGTCACACGCTAGAGACTTTCTAGACAGGAAGTCTTAAATGGGCCTATTAGCGATGATTGAGGTCGCCTCGGCTATGGCAGCGCTCGGCTTTCAGATGAAGATTTTGATCATTGACGCTATTTATGACATGGACTTTCTAAGAGGGAATACGGGGGACGAATTTGTAAGGAGAGAAACGGGAGATAAGTGAGAAGTGAGAACGACATGTTGGGGTGAGATGTAGCAGATGGGAATGTGGCACAACCAAAGGGGACCTTGCGGGCTTTAGCTATCAAGAATATTGATTTGATAGAAGATTTGTTAAAACGTGGTTTCAAACACCATGAAATCTACGTTGATAAAGACATATGCGTCTAGAAGTATAAGGAAGGATTCCGCTATAGTGAGATGACGAAATAAAAAGTGTAGCGGTCAGATTGAACACAAACTTTCTACTAGGCTATTTTTACCTCTGGAGATGAAGGAGTCATAGTTATAGTTTCGGGGTTCAATAGTCAAGACCTGCGCGCTGTGGATAGGGTGATACGCGTCTATACTCACGCGTCACTTCATCCGAGTTCATAAAATTGGTCCCTTGCACGTAGAAAGTTACACGAGAATAGGCTCTAAAACGAACTTACCTTATAAATGACTCTTAGAATGCGAATCTATCGCCTTCGCCTTGAGCTCCTTCACGTTAAATTCAGTGGTGACTCTCAGGGCTGTCGATGGATAGTATGTTGATGACTTTTTACTCGGCAGGCATACACGACCTGAGCTTTATATAAAGGGCTAATATCTTTCTCTCGAACGCCCGGCCACCCAGTCTTTAGATGACCGCTTAGTCCACCGTCTTCGATCCATCATCGCCCTTCATCATCTTGAATCTAAGCCAGCATATAGCAGACCGTCACCACCACAATCTCGCCTACATCCACGCATATCATACCTAGCTTCGCCATGGTCACACGCCCACATCCTCTCTTCACCCACACCGACGTACCCATCGTTCACACTTCGTCGCCAAGGATGGGCGACCCCCTCAGCAACTCCGACCAGAATCCGAACCAGAACCTGGACCATCCTATGTTATTTGGGGTGTTAATTCCGGTTGCTATGATGCTAGTGGCCGGGTTTATTGTTGTGGTCATAATAGCGTGCTGTCGGTACAGATATGAGCGAGAGAGGGACAACGATTGTGAAGTGCAGTTGGAGAATTATTGCAGACCGGAACCGGAGGAGAGATGCTAGAATCGATAATATGGAAGGGGCTGCCAGTGAATGCTGGGAGGGGTTGGAGAGAGCAAGGAATAATACGTGCCAGTGATGGAGGTTAATCGGGCGATGCAGTACAAGGCGTGACCTTACCGGATGTCATTGATTACTAGCCTGGGATTATTTGCGATGAGGAAGAAAGGGGAGACTGGGTGGAATACGAAAATGTGTTGTCGATAGGGAATCTGATTAGAAAGGGACTCAAAAGCTATGGGAGGAGGGTGTTCCAATTTTAAATTGCGAAATCGTCTGTTGCTCGATTGCAATTCATTCTTTAGTGAGATCTAAGGAGCTACGTGTTGCAAGTGAAAAGAACGCAGACTAACAAACATTTCGTATGCTGAAAATAAATGAATATCCGCTGGACTCCGTGTATGCTAGTTATTTGCCTTCTCTAGAAATTCTCAGCTGGTCCCATACTCATACTCGCGTCGTATGCTCTTTCTAGTAACGCCGCATAGTTTTTAAGTAACCCTCGAATGCTAGGCTTTCTAAAACCTTCGCCGTCGTTTTGCTCACGGATCTAAAAACTCCAGCTACTGAACCCGCGAGATCTTGGTCTTGCTGGCCTTCTGCTCGACAAGCGCCGCAATCCACTCGTCTGCCTCCTCGAGGGCCCGGCGGGGGTGCTTCTTCCGCTTGAGAAGGTAGCCCTGGATCTCGGCGGGCGAGAACTCGCCGGCGGGGATCTTCTCGCCGAACTGGCGGGCGATCTCGGGGAGCTCTTCCATGGTGATGTCCAGCCCGCTAGCGACGATAGCGTTGGGAGTCTCGGGCGATGGTGCGTGTCCATTAGCCGGAGATGAAGAGGAAGGGGGTTGAGACACTTTGCCGTTGGGCACGGCAGATCCATTCATGGCGAGTTTGGGCTTGGGTCGCGCTTTGTCGCCCTCGTACATTCGTATGAACAGCTCCCGCGCCTGGTCCTTGCTGGCGAACGTGAATTGGACTTGTAAGTCGACGCGACCCGGTCGGATCAGTGCGTCGTCGAGGCTCTCGGGGACATTGGTCGTCATGATGAGGACACGGCCTTCATGGCTAGCCACTCCATCGATGGCATTGAGAAGGCCAGACAGAGAGATACCTTTCTTCTGGTCCTCGTTCTCCTTCTTGAGTACCTTGGCGAGTTCCTTGATATCGTTAGAAGTCGTTCGGTGGGACTCATCTTTGCCTTGGTTCTCTTTCTCCAACTTCGCGGCCTGTTCCTCAGCTAGGAGCGTGTCGGCTGGGCGCCGGAGACCCGCTGTGTCGATGTCTTCGAGGAGAACTACGCAGCGCCTTGGCAAGGAACTGAACAGGCTACTCAGGTCCTCTTCCGTCAGAGTTGGTTCGAGAAGCGAGATGACGTGGATATCGAGACCAAATACGCCAGCTAGCGCAAAAGAGAGCGATGTTTTCCCCGTGCCTGGAGGCCCGTGGAAGAGGTATCCTCGGCGTAGCGGTATCCCCCGATTTGCGTACCAGCGCGGGGTTGCCGGATGGAGGTATTCGTTCATGTCGGCTAGGACCTGGAGCTTCTGGTGCTGGTCGAGGACCACCGTCTTCATATCTCGCACGGGTCGGTTGGCTACGGTTTGCCAGTTATGGCGGCCCCGACGCATAAACTGCGGGTTGGGCCGCTTCACGATTGTGCGAGCTTGATGGTCTTTATAATAATGTTCCTTAGCATGGGCTAGTAGTTGTTTAATAGGCTCTGTAGGTTCGCGGTTAGTTCTTAAGCTATCTATGTAAAATCGAGGAGATAAAGAGGCATACTCACCGGGACTTCTCCATAGACAGGAGATCATGAGATCCTCCTTGTCCTTGAAGGTGTTGAACCCGCTGCTCCCGCTGTCATCGAAAATTGATTCCTTCTTGCGGTGTAATCGGAAATATTGGCCTTTCCACCAGAAGTTGTGAAGCCCTAAGGCGGGGATGTATTGAGGTGTCTTTCAAAAACATGAGTTAGTAGCTGAGAGTATAATAGATAGGAAAACAAAAATATCGTGTGTACTGGGGAGCGAACTTACCGCTCTTGCCTCTTGGTTAGAGAAATTTAGATATACGCCAGTACGATCTCGTGCTACCGTAGATTCATCTTCATCTTCCCATGCCGTCTTGCTCACCGTCTCAGCCATCAAGGACCGAGAATTGACCATTTTCGGCTGTCTGGAGAGCCAAGCCATGAGATGCATATAGATGTCGTCCGTGCTGCTTATGTGGATGGTGCTCATCATATACTCGGTGACTAGCCCGTAAAGGAAATAAAAGATCTGTTGAAAGATCTTATTGGCAGCCCAGAGGAACCCTACTGCTGTAAGGAGGTACGTCGGATCCCAGCCAAGCGAGCTCGAGATGAACTGATATACCGGGGCTAGCCCTCTCAAGCCGATGAGTGGCAGTATGGTTTCGACTACGCTGGAGGACATGCTGTGAGATGCTGACGCGTTATTCCCGGCAACGGTGGTGTTTTCCACCATCTCGGGGAATATCCCCTTGAAGAGTGTATCCATACTCATGGCCATATCTCGACCGACTGTATTTTTCTGATTTTAAGGAAAAGGGTATTGTGATGTAGTCATAAGGTAGGTAACGAGTGATGCATCTAGGGAGCAAATGCTGAAAACGACCACTTCTTAATATAGCAGTAGGTGAAGATATTGGATGCAACAAGGAAGATTTCAAAGAGGGCACTAATCTCGGTGAACGATTTGGAAGCACCTTAGAGAGTATACAACCATGTATGACTTGTGCAGCCTCGCTATCAGCACCGTGGGGGCGAACACGGTTCTTGAGCTTTGAGAGAAGTGCCGTGTCAGACTCTCTTTATTAAGGTGAGATCGGGTCGTGTCACACTACCGCGGAATTCTGCCTAACGTTCTAGACGTCCGGCCCCCTACAGTTTGTTTTATATATTTTGTATTCTAATAATTATGACAGACCGGCAACGGATACACCGATGCGGGGAAAACACCCGGGGTGGCAAACAACCTCATTCGCCGCAAGGACTGTAAGGACTGCAAGGACTGTGCACTGCCTACAACAATATCTGACGGTGTAGGTCGTGAATCATTTATCGCTGCATATAAGAGGCAAAAGATAGACGTTGGCAGCCTAGTTATTGCGGGTACTGATGATTAGCCTGCAAGCGTCCAAGGCAGCAGCTGCACTTGTGGGTTCCCGTCTCACCTTGCTTCCGATAGTGCACCGTGACAGGTCCTCCAACCCTTTGCTCAGTTCTGCTATATACACTTGGCAGTCCGAGATATATATAAACTTCGGACTGTTCTGCATTTCTGTGATGCTCTGGTTCTGCTGTGTCCGTATGTGCGTCTTAGTCTTTGCTAGACGTACTGCACATTGCTGGATATATGAACCAGCATATTTTGATCGCATCTTGTCATAATCTAGTGGAGTGGCAAGTCGCCTGATTATCCCTTACTGCGTTTGACGCATTCTGATTCACTGGCAAAGACTATGTTATGCGAGTACTGTGCCGTCTAGCTGCTGATTTAGCTCAGTCTGCCTAGACTCGTCTCCCCCGATGATTCACAATTCTAGTTTGGCGGGGTGCGTTATTGGTAAACGAGAAAGTGTGTTGTGTGGGCGTCGGAACGGATCGTCTGGGGCATTTAGATCTGGAACGACTTGTCAATCGAGACCTATCCATTCGCCCTCGGAATCATCCTGTGATCCGCTGACTTCTTGTTCGTTCACTGTTAGCGTCTTCATTGGCTCGTCGTGC
The DNA here is from genome assembly GCA_022578505.1 of Nemania abortiva. Taxonomy (NCBI): domain Eukaryota; kingdom Fungi; phylum Ascomycota; class Sordariomycetes; order Xylariales; family Xylariaceae; genus Nemania; species Nemania abortiva. The sequence continues at coordinate 98,359 of MU392646.1, forward strand.
CCACTAACTACTGTTTGGCTATTGTGTTCAGCGGCTTTGGTTCCGGCTTGTCCAAGTAGGTAATCAACCATGTACACATTTTCGTCGGCCAAGCGTCTGATCTCATTCTGCATGCGAGCGATAGCTCTAGCAACTATTCGGAGCTCGACATCGACTTTGCTTCGATTTGCTGTTAACCATGGGCCATGTTTGTCAACTAAAGCCTTAATCCAGAGCATGCAAAATTCAATATGCGGTGATTCTTCCGTCTGAGCGGCCACAAACCGCAAGAGCCTTGCCACATAGACAGTTGGGAATTGTTCAACTACTAATGGGATATCGTGATACGGTATAGCTTGGAATACTCTCTTAATCAGACCGGCCTCATTCAGGCGAAATGCCATTACGAGAGCTTTGAGGTAATCTTTTTCATTCTCGAGAACTGCAAGCGTAGAGGCAGGTGTTATCTCCATATTCAAGTCAAAGGGGTCGAACTGAAGCTCGTTATCGAGGCTGTAAATAAGAAGTCCTTCGGTCGAAGCGGCGCAGAAAGATGTTCCAGCAGGCGAGAATGCCACGCCAGTTACCTTGACATCTGGCAACTTCTTTCTAGCTGAAGGATCGCCACCTCGCTTTGACCCGGGGAGAGTGCTATCTGGTCGTCCATCCCGATCCGAGTCGCCTTCATCGTCGAGGAGACCTTCGGGGCCAGCTTCCGTGAGAAGCTTGCTGTTCAGGAACTCTTGTGTTCCAGATAATGAAAGATTGACGCTGACTGTGAATTTCTTCAGTAGCACCATAGTACTAACAGAATATAAGCAAATATACTTGCTGCTTCCACCCGCCAGTAAACAGCTGCCATCTGTGCTGTATCTGATGGTACCGAAACTCTTTGTGCCGGAGACGTTGGCAGCGGTTCTACGATCAGTCACCTTTCGGCCGCCAGAGACGTCTCGCCGACCGTCAAGCCCGGACACTTGTTCAGCCTCCGATATAGACCAAAAAGTCAACTGGCCATCTAGAGTGGAGACGGCGAGTTGTTCCGAGTCGGGTCGAACAGCAACGTCCAGCACGTCGGCTTGAAGTTGAAGGGGCTCGCTGGTCTGCGTGCGGCCGAAAATGGACCACAGTCTAGCCGTGCGGTCCCAACTACCGCTGACCAATAAGCCACCGTTAGGGGCAAATGCCAATGAAGAGATGGGTCCTTCGTGTCCTGCTAACTGATCGAGCAGTTGGCCGGTCTGGACTGACCATATGTGAATATCAAAAGAGTCTAGGGAGCCTGCTGCCACAACTTCTCCGCTCGGGTCCACTGCCATGCAAGAAAACGAGAGCCTTGTCGGCGCTGTAAAAGTACGAAAATTTCGAAATCTTATAAGATCCCACGCTCTAATCGAGCCGTCTAAGCTCGAGGTGAATAATACGTTGCCCTTTTTCGCAAATTCGCATGCCGTAACACCACTCGTATGCTCAGTAAAAGTGACGATGCAAAACCCAGAGTCTACGTCCCATACTTTGATTTTGCCGTCATCGGCAGTGGTAATCACACGTTTTCCATCCGGGGAGTAGACGAGTGAGTTCATGGAGTCGAAATGACCTTGTTGTTTAAGGATGTAAGACTCTGATTGCCATTCCCATACGAGGAGTTGGCCCAGCTTGGATGCCCCGAAAGCTAGCCACTCGCCGCTGTTATTGATGGTGACGAAATCAATCTCGTTCTGCGATATGCTGAGCGTGTGGATGGGGTTGAAGTCGGGCATCTCGTATAGACCGAATATACCGTTGGAAAAGCCAGTAACTAGTAGATTTGTCTCGGGGTGGAAGGAAGCGCATTTGACATGCGCACTGCCTTGCATGAAGTAGTGCCTTTGCACGATCCGCCAGCGCATGTTATCATCATTAGCGTCCTCCATCTCTTCATCCTCGTCAGGAGGTGGCGCATCGGGATGCCTCGTATACTGCCAATCGAAGACTGCGCCATCTTTGCTTACGGTGTAGATGGTTTCTTGGTCTTTTGAAAACCAAGCTCCGACGATAGCCTGCTTATGACCGGATAAAATAGTTGGGGTGAATCCATCCTCGGGATTCAGGCTCCATATCCTAGCAGTCAGATCCTTGGAGGCAGTTAGGAAAAATCTGGAATCATTGGACCATTCTATGTGTCGGACGTCGTCGAAGTGGCCCATATGAGCATGGTGGCGCACGAAAGGCGCAAACTCCAGCTCGCCCTCAGCGCTCGCGTCTGGCGTCGAAGGGACCTGCCATACTTCGGTCCTGCGACCGAGTCCGACGGCGAAATGGCGGCCGGAGGGGGAGAAGGCTAGCGCAGTGACGGAGGACCGGAAGGAGAAGTGGTAGAGGGATATGCGACGTGGAACGTTGGTCAGAATGGCGTGGCCATCCTCGTCGACGGATAGTAGCAGATTGCCCCGCGGTGTCAGGCCGATCCTCGAGATGTTCTTTCGATGGGCGAATGGCAGGGTATGGGACTTGTTTCTAGTAGTAGGGGGGCGCTTTAGTATTCATGTCTCGGATGCATAATATGTATGAGCACACCAAGAGGGAGACAGCAACTCACTCGACGAGATTGAAGACGGTGACCCTGTTGCCGACCGGGGAGAAGAGGCAGGTTCCATCTGGACTGAACAGGAGATTTCCTTGACAGTAGACGGTTCCAAGCAAGTTGGAGAACTGGGAATTGGTCGCGTTAGCAATTCACGGGCCTGCTCAAGAAAGGCGAAACTGCCTACCTTAAAGTCTGTCTTCATTGTGCTATATGCCCATCCTATTCAAGAGGTGCTCGTAAGTTGTCTCTGCTCTCCCTTCAGAATCTCAATACGGAGTACAACCGAGCGGAACTTTTTTGGCCTCTTATCAGCGATAAGGAATTGATAAGAAATTGTAGGAGCTTTATCTAACTACTAGACTCCCGGTATGCTGTACATTGGGTGGGGTCGGGGTGGTTCAATCCAGTTCATTCAATAAATTGTTGTTTAACGACTTAGGTACTACTCTACGCAAATACTTATGGAATTTTATACGTACAATGAATGATTAATAGCCCGTCAGGTAATCAATGTTGAATTAGAGAAATCGAATGCTCACAATCAATCACGTGATTGTTCAAACGGACTTAGACGTTGGTTCAACCTCAAAATTTGTATATATAAAAGGTCAGCACCGCTTCTGCTTCAGTCAAGACGCGTTATTAGCCTGTAGGTGAACAATCACTCAGGTCTAGCTAATCAAGGCTCGTTCCTAAATTTCCGTCAATGCGCAGAAAGCAACTAGGCATAGGTAACCAAGGCTTAACATGTAGTGATTCAAAATGATTGCTGCCCTAGTTACAAGATCGCGAGACGCGTGCTTTTGCTGCCAACGTATTATCTTGTGCTCTTTACAGCTATGTCTTTATGAGCCGCCAAGGTTTACGTAGATAGCAAAGATCTTGATAACATTGCTAGTAGCTTTGTGCTACCTCACTATCCGCAACCGACGTTACAACGAAGCATTGGTGGCGCCGGGTAGCCGAGAGAAATAGTCAAATGCATCCAATCATATCTGGGGAGTCGCAAGCGAATTTAGTGGAATAGCACACTCACAAGATGCTATCGTGGGCCTGAAGCCACTGTTATCACAGCCTACTATCAAGGCTGCATGAACCAACGCATAACGATGGAACTGTCTTTTTCTACTTGCTAGAACAGCAAGCAGTTGCTGCTAATGTTAAGGGTTCGATCTCCTTATGTCGTGAAAGCTGTCTGGCTGACAGTACAGTCGTGATATCCTACCGGTCAGGGTGTATTCTCCTACGGGAACCTTGTAACCAGACTCTCACCCATCGAGCAAACCAAGACTGATAAACATCCTGGATATGAAAAACAACTTCTAGTCAAATAGGTGTCTATGATAGGCTGTCTGCAATTACTTAATAATACCTGTAGGTAGGTAGGTACTGGTACTGGGACCAGAGTATGAGTGGCTCTTGGTAGTGGAAGGTGGCCAAAGCTCTTCGTGTTTCAGAGCTCCAAACCGTAATCGTACAGAGGAAAGGGGGACCATCACTGCTAGTTAGCACTATCCTCAATTGCGTTACGTACTGACACCCCTGTCTGCCTCCAGCTGCTGTGCAGGAAATTTGCCGGATAGCACCAAGATTGGAAGGCTTTCCCCTGAAGCATGAGCCGCCTAGCCATTTTGACCCCATAAACACTGTTCGGGTTCTATCTTCACCGGCATTCCTCAAGTTCTCGAAAGCTTGTGCCAGCCAAACCTCTACCACCCGTTTCACGGACGCCACAAGCCTCTGTTTTTCTCCTGCCCATTTCTATCCTCCAAGCAGCTCACTCGCTGTCGATTCATCCATTCCCATCAATTCGAGTCCGGGCCCTGTGTTGAGAATAGCTGCATATTCAAGATGCCTCCTGCCACCGCCGAAAGCGCGTCGCCAATTGGCATTGCCAACCTGCCCAACCAGCGACACAAGATCGTCGCTAAGAGGGGTGCTGCCTTCACCATCATGGTGCGTATATGGACCCAAGCTCTCGATGCCGCATGCTCTACCTACTAACGTGCGGTGATGAAACCAGGTTGCTGGTGAATCCGGTCTAGGAAAGACAACCTTCATCAACACTCTCTTCTCGACAACCATCAAGAACTACGCCGACCATAAGAAGCGCCACCAGAAGCAGGTAGATAAGACCGTGGAGATCGAGATAACTAAGGCCGAGTTGGAGGAGAAATTCTTCAAGGGTAATTAATTGCCCTTTTACTTCCCCGACTATCGCGTGCTACTAGGCTAACATAATGTGACTCTGGTTTGCAGTCCGCCTAACTGTCATCGATACCCCGGGCTTCGGTGACTACGTTAACAACAAAGACTCTTGGATGCCCATCATTGAGTTCCTGGACGACCAGCACGAATCCTACATGCTCCAGGAGCAACAACCTCGCCGCCAGGACAAGATTGACCTGCGTGTCCACGCATGCCTCTACTTTATTAGACCCACGGGCCACACCCTAAAGCCCTTGGATATTGAGGTCATGAAGAGACTATGCTCTCGTGTGAATCTGATTCCTGTCATTGCCAAGGCCGATACCCTGAGCCCTGCTGATTTGGCCAAGTTCAAGGCTAGGGTATGTCGCTAGTCCTAGCTTGTCAAGATTGATTGTCTGATTCTAACCAATGGCCCTTACAGATTCGTGCTGTTATTGAAGCACAGAGCATCAAGATTTACCAGCCACCAATCGAGGAAGATGATGAGGCCGCAGCCCAGCATGCTCGAAGCTTGATGGCCGCCATGCCCTTCGCTGTCATCGGCTCTGAGAAGGACGTCAAGACTAGCGATGGCCGCATCGTCAAGGGTCGTCAATACTCGTGGGGTGTTGCCGAGGTTGAGAACGAGGACCACTGCGACTTCAAGAAGCTCCGCTCTATCTTGATCCGCACGCACATGCTCGATCTCATCCATACTACCGAGGAGGCTCACTACGAGGCTTACCGTGCTCAGCAGATGGAGACACGCAAGTTCGGTGAGGCACGCCCTCGCAAGTTGGACAACCCCAAATACAAGGAGGAGGAAGAGGCACTTCGTAAGCGCTTCACAGAGCAAGTCAAGATTGAGGAGCACCGATTCCGGCAATGGGAGCAGAAGCTCATTGCTGAGCGAGACCGCCTTAACAAAGACCTCGAGCAAACACATGCCCAGATCAAGCAACTCGAGACTGAACTTGAGCAAATGCAGGGCAGCAGCGTCGCCCGTAGTGGCCGTCGTTAAGCCATCCCTCTTTACTCATATTCGCTATTCTCACGTGGTTTCGTCAACCTCAGGTCCACCACCTCCATATAGCAAGGAGTAGGGAGTTTTTATGATACCCGATTCCTACGCCCGCTTAAGCTTAATAATCCAAGATGGCTTCATACGGCCGATATGCTTAGGAGCTTATTTTAGTCTGTCTAATGAAAGCAAAGGATGGACAGTGAGAAAAGAGCGCGAGTGGATAGGAAGAAAAGAGCTGAAATCATATCACCTGACAATGATTGTCGCTAGTAATTAGGACTATGAAGCGTTCTGGCGTGTTGAAGCGAGAGAGCAAAAAACAATAGGCGTCGTCCGAGATATTTCTCCTTGCGGGCGCCCTTGTACAGTGGCGTCCTCTCCATCCCCCGTTTGTTCAGTGCAGTTAGGTTTAGTTGAACGATGTAATCAAGATTTTCTTACGATACCATTCAGTAACAAAAGAACGACATATTTCACTAATTTTGAAACGGTTCTCGTGAGCTTCATATTTAATATTATTTCCGTGCATATCGTGTGTTTATGCGTTGTACCCTTACACCACTCAAGCCTCGCGTTAAGTATATACATATACATATATATAGGTCACTTCCATCCCATTCCATGGCCGCATCTAAGTAGTCCAGTTGCGACACTAGCTGACCTCATTTTCTTAGACAGCGTCCATGGCGGCGCGTGTAGCGAGTTGCTCGTTTTTGTTGCCGAGCTTCGAGATCTGGAGAAAGGCGTCGACGCCGTAGCCCTCGAGACTGTGCAGCTCGAGGCTGCCGGCCCAGTATTCTGCGTAGACGCGGCTCAGCGGCAGGCTGATACCGAGACGTAGGTTCGGGGGCCGCATCGAGAGCGTCGTCAGCGAACCGTTGTGGTTGTAGCGAGTGGGCGAATCTACTGCTGCCGCGGCCCGCGCGTGTCTGCTGTTAGTATCGGGGAAGAGGTTCTGCAGCTCTGAGAAGTTCCCGTCGACGCGCAGTTCTTGCAGCGTTGCGGCCATCAGCGGGACTTGGCCGAGGTTCTCGAGCCGCTGGTGCGTTGATGGCCCTTTCCCGAAGGACCAGAGGTAGGGCAGCACGTCGCGCGGGATGCCGCCACCGCGGTCAGAGATCCGGATGATGACCTGCTGCTGCGTCTCGCAGAGTGTGACTTCGATGGGCGGCGGTTGCGCGCTATGCTTATTGGGGTTCTTGCGGTGGTGCTCGACCACGGCCTGCACTGAGTTCCGCAGCAGCTCGCCGATTATATACTGCAGGTGCGTGAGGATGTACGGGAACGTCACGTCGAGGTGCCCGTCAATCCGGATCTCGGGGACCGCGGCATCGGGGCCGTAGGCGGAGCGTACTAGGTCCTGCGCGGCGTGTCCGCACCGCTCGACGACGTCGCGGGCCACGCACTTGAGGAAGACCTCCCCGATAAACTCGGACTCAGACAGCTTTGCGCCAGGCGAGAACCAGTCCGAGTTGAACGTCTCGGTTAGTGCGAGATGCTGCTCAGCGATGACACGGCGGGAGATACGCTGTTGCAGAATGACGTGTTAGCTATTGTGGCCATGAGGTGTGTTTCCTTCCATTGCCACCATTCGGATCTCCCGAGCACCTTCCATATGCGGGTGGGATGACGTACGGAACGCAGAATGGTGTTCATGAACCGGTCTAGCTTGGCTGCCGGCATGAGACCGTTGCACTCCAAGATGCCCATGGCCAGCTTGGGTATCACGCTCAGATGGGCACGCAGCATTCCCGCAATGATGGCGCAGAAGCGGTCATTGTCGTCCAGGGTCTTGATTTCCTTGACCCGCCGGAAGGTGTCGAAGGCCTGGTAGTACAGTTCGTAGACATCGCTCATGTGCTTGTTCGTTACGACGACGTAGGGGAGACGCTGCATGTCACGAATGCGGTGGGCGATTCTGTAGATACGGCAAACATATTAATGATTTTTGTCATTTTTGTTCCAATGACAATCGAGTTGACGTACCTTGTTGGAAGCTCGGTTCGTACGTAGTTGGCCGAGCTGATGAGTCTCGCCTCGGTCAGGGACCGGCCAAACACCATCAACTGTCGCAAACTGATCGGTCGTGCCTCTTTCGCTACCCATCTATTTGAAAACGAGAATCGTGCCGTCAGTCACACGATATTAAGGTGAACGTAGTCAGGTGAAGAACGTTGCTTGGGGACATACTCGTCGAGGGCCTGCACCGGCCTCCATTTCGCCGTGGTATGCGTCCATCTTCGGGCAACAGTTCTCTCACTGCTCGAGTTAATTCGTGGCCTGTAGATAGCATGCGGTCTAGAGGACCAGCTCGTCGCAGTCGCAGTTGTTGCCGCTGCCGCTGCCGCTGCCGTTCTAGTCATTAAAGCAGAGCTCCGTACCGAGGCGTAGGCACCACTCAGTCGGAAGGCTTTGGTGGTGGCATTCTGCACCGCGGAGGGTAGCATGCCGGCAGTTCCATGCCAGGGCGCACGGCGGGACTTCGAACGACGGCCAATGGATTTCGCAAGGAACGACGATTCGGGTGGTGAGGTTCTTGGAAATGGGTTAAGAGGTTGGTGGACAAGACGGTAGGTGTTTCAGGGCGTCTCCAATGGTGCCTTACATGCTGATGAACTCAATCGACTCGATTCATTGGTCACAAGAGCAGTTGCCGATTTCGCAGCGTCAGCTCGCAGATACCTGGAGCTTCGTGAGGGGCTTCCTACCTTCCTAGGTATGTACATAGACAGGTAAAGACTCCACGCCCTACTACAGTTCTTTCTCTATCAAATACTTATGCTTACGCCGGAGAGTAGGTAGGCCAGTATGGAGGTATTTCCTTCTGCTTTCAGTCTTAGCCTTAGCTGCCTTAGGCACAGCTTAGGTACGCATACAGCAGGTGAATATGTACTCCGTGATGCTCATTGTACGGCATATAGCTGTTCGTCCCCTTAGGGATTAGTGGCTGTCCAAGTTGCTGCTAGTTCGTCATTTTTGTTAAAGCTTGAGAGGGGTCTCGCCTCGCCCTTTACTGCCGGTCGGTTGATTGGACGAAATATTGTAGAAATTCTCTGTGGCATGGCCTCACTCCATCCCTAGATAGTATATAGATGTGATAGGTAGCCTGGCATTTTTAGGTATCGAGATATGTAGTACTTCTATAGTACGAGGCTGTAATAAGACATTTTCATGCAGCATGCAAGTCTCATTAGAGCACAAGCAACAAGGAACAAGGCTATTTCTTATGTAGCACAAGTCAGCCGGGAAACAGCAGCATAATTGTTTTCAAAGATACAGCTAGCACTGAACTTCTTTGGTATCTTTGTTCTCTCCATATCATCTAGAATTATGCCATCTCACTAACGACCTACTCGAATGTACCAGTTAACGAGCTATCCAGTAGACTTACCGCCCCGTAGGTTTCGATTAAAGATACCTAATCCGGCACCTGTGCTATGTAGGATTATACAGTCAAGCTACCTTGGCTGAGCTCAAGCAGCAACAGACGTCATCGCGGCATTCCTTGCCAAATCAACCGCCAAGGGTCAGCTAACTAGGGCAAAAAAAGACCAGGTAGGTGCGTATCTAGCGTATCGACTACTTCTGCCTACCTCGAACTAGGCTTAGGTGAGCTTGAAAAGTAAGAAAGAGAAAAAAAAAACAGAAAAAAAAAATAATAAATAAAAGGAAAGTGATAGGTAAGTTCGTATTCTCTGAGCCACATATACTTAACCCAAAGTAGGTAACCACTGCTTCCTCTTGTTGATAAACAGATGACTATCTGCCCGTTCAGGTTTCCCCAGTGTAAATCATGTCATCACATTGTCCAAGTGGCATGCGTGGCTGCAAATTGCCCATGACGAATAGCCCCCTCGAGACGGGTATTCAATACATGCCATTATACCCCGCTGCGCTGCTTGTCTGGCTGTACCCCATACACAAGAGTTCGAAGAGGGTTTTGTCAGCACCAACCGAACAACCAAGCATGTAAGGTACCTCTCAATGTAGGAGCAGGTACAGCTGCGGTATTGTACTCGACACACGGACATGAGGTAAAGGCTGCTCGCAGAATGTAGTTATCGGGCAGTAGATACCTATACCTAACCTTATATGTCTAGGGCACTCGGTTCTACTAGTAGTGGCGTGCCCCAAGCACAGCCCACCTAGCCCACCTAGCCTAGCCCACCTAGCTGCACCGTATCCTCGCTCGCTGCAGATTCACTGTACCGCAGTACCGCACTGCACACAGAACAGCACCACCACCACACACCGACTCCACCATTTCTGTAGGTAGGAAGAGGTAGCAGTAGAGGTAGAGGTACCTAACTTACCTACAACTTATTGTGGGCGGGCAAGCAAAGCATCAAATGAATGAATGAAGCACAAGGTCCCGACAGCTTCACTGCCTTCTGCCTCTCTTGGCCCGGCCCTCTTCGAGTCAAGTCGCTTCTGACTGACGGACTGCCTCTGGCTCTTCTTCCTCTTCCTCATTCACCCCCCGTCGCCCGTCGCGCCCATTGTATCCTTACTTCCCATTGTTCCTCCATGCTGTCACTCCGGGCTTAGACGCATAATAACCTCGCAGCGCAGCGCAGGTTCCTCCTTCTCCCCTCGCCTCGCATCCCACCACCGTCGTCGTCATTACTTGGGTCCTAGGTACAACAGCTGTACTCCCATCACATTTACTCGCGCTCTCTGACATAACCCCACCAATATCACCATTATTATCTACTACCTACCTACCTACCTTTTGGCTACCTAGTCTCTACCGCACCATTCTTAGAGGCGTCGTCCACTTGTTAGTTTCCGTCTGTTGTTGTCTGCATTGTGCATTCAACCTGCTGTTGTTGACCCCCCAAAAAATCTATATATCGTGCTGCTCCTGCACTATCATTACTGTGTTCCCGCAGCGCGCTGTTCCCGTTACTGCCATTGCTGTAACTCCTCTTGCTCCGGACCCATCGTGTCGAGTCTACCTTGCCTGGGTAGAGATAGCAGGTCCAGCTGCCGTGCGTCCGTTGTCCTCGTCCTGCGGTACGATCGGTCTCTGTCTCCGCAGAAGAAATGGTGAGCCCATCCAGCCTACAATTTGTTGTCATGCTCTATCAATGTTACCCCGTCATTCTTTTCTTGTGACCACCTCTCGGATCCTAGCTACTTTCCAGGCCAGCCCTCGCCTCGTATCTCCCTCACTCGACCTCGACCTACCCATTGAGTGATAGCTCTTACATATGCCCTTTTGGCTCCTACGCTGGACCTGGTACCAACACATACATATCAACCGCCACCCCCTCGATTGCTCGGCCACAACCCTGCCCAGCCATACTAACGAACCCCGTTATTCAGAGCTACGATTCAGATATCCACTCCCCGAACGACATGATGGTTGATTCGCAAGACGATATGGTCGTCGAGCCAGCCCAAAATGACAGAGACCAGGTTGCCATCATCGAACCCGATCAGCTCGATAATGACTCGGAAACCCTCGATAATACCCCCCTAGCGACCGACTGTACGTGCTGTCCTGACTACGTTTATGCTTCTATTTGCTGTCGTCTTGGACTAATGAGATCATGTAGTTGATGCTATAAAAGAGATCGTCCTACCTCCACTCCTCGAAGAACCCAAGGTACTGGAGGATGTAGTAAATACATGGAAAGTAGAGAATTGGAGAAACCTTAGCAAGAAGGAACACGGCCCTACGTTCGAAGCTGGTGGCTACCCATGGTCAGTATAGTTGGAATGCTTCTCGGCGTAGCTCCCCCTGACTCATCGAATAGGCGCATCCTCCTGTTTCCTTTTGGTAATAATGTTGATCAGTCTTCGATATATCTAGAGCATGGCTTCGAAGACCTGAGCAGTGTACCGGATAACTGGAGTTGCTGCGTACAATTTGGCTTAGTGATGTGGAATATCCACGATCCTTCCCTTTTTGCTCATCATACCGCACACCATCGCTTTACCAAAGAGGAGAGTGATTGGGGCTTCACACGATTTCTTGAGCTACGACGAATGTTTCAGCAGCCATGGGGGAGCTCGGGTCGCCCACTTGTCGAGGACGATTCTTGCAACATCACTGCATACGTCCGTGTTGTCGAAGATGAAACCGGTGTTCTATGGCATAACTTCAATAATTACGATTCGAAGAGGGAAACTGGCTTTGTCGGCTTGAAAAATCAAGGCGCTACATGCTACCTGAATTCCCTCTTACAGTCGTTGTACTTTACCAATGCATTCAGAAAGGTCAGTCGTCTTAGGGAGTGACCAATGGCCGTGGAAAGGCTGACGAACCGGGCCGCAGGCTGTTTATCAAATACCCACCGCAGAAGACGAGAGCATCACAAACAGTGCCTATACTCTCCAGCGACTTTTCTACCAATTGCAAATATCCAATTCCGCCGTTGGCACCAACGAGCTCACGCGATCCTTTGGCTGGGACACGCGACACATTTTTGAACAACAAGATGTGCAAGAGTTGTCGCGCAAACTCATCGAGCGCATGGAGGAGAGAATGAAAGGCACAGCTGCGGAAGATTCCCTTCCAAAAATGCTAAGCGGAAAGGTGAAAACATACGTTTCCTGCATCAACGTCGATTATGAGTCTAGTCGGCTTGAAGATTTTTGGGATATTCAGCTCAATGTCCGAGGTATCCAGAACCTCCAAGAGAGCTTCAAAGACTATATTCAGCAAGAGACACTAGATGGCGATAACAAGTATTGGGCTGGTGACGAGCACAAATATCAAGATGCGCGCAAAGGTGTCATATTCACGAGTTTCCCCGAAGTGTTACATCTGCATCTAAAGCGGTTTGAGTATGACATACAACGAGACACGATGATGAAGATAAATGACCGTTTCGAGTTCCCTGATACAGTGGACCTAGCGCCCTACCTCGAAAAAGACGCAGACAGGTCGGAGCCCTGGATATACAAACTGCACGGTGTGCTGGTTCACAGTGGAGATCTCAATGCTGGTCATTATTACGCCTTCCTCAAACCCAACAAAGACGGCTGGTTCTACAAGTTCGATGACGACAAAGTTACCAAGGCCACCATGAGAGAAACTCTTGAGGAGAACTTCGGCGGCGAGTATAAGTCTTCCCTCATCCCACCTCGGTCGGCATTCCAAAAGCGGACCCCCATCATGCGCCAAATGAATGCATACATGTTAGTATACATTCGAGAATCTCGTCTAGACCAGGTCTTGACACCGGTGAATAAGGAGGACTGCCCGCCGCATTTGCGTAAACTCTCCCTCCCATCATACTCTATTGTGTTCATTTACTAATTATCTTGTAGAAAAGCGCCTGGATGAAGAGGCGGCTGCCCGCGAAGCGAAGCGGAAAGAGCGTGAAGAGCAACATCTTTATCTCCCCGTTAAAGTTATTACGGAAGAGACTTTCAAGAACCACCCCGGAACCGACTTGACCAATTTCGAATCTAACCCGGCAGAGGACCCTGCGGCGCCAAGGTATTACAAAATGAGGAAACAGTTCTCCATGGAAGAAGCCGTAGAAACGATCGCTCATGGATTAAATCAAGATCCTAAGAAGGTTCGTCTATGGATTATGGTTAACCGCCAGAATAAAACCACCCGCCCCGATCAGCCCATCATGGATCTCCGCCCATCCGTTGAAGAGACCCTTGCGCGGGCCGTAGGCACGAGCCGTGATAGCGTGCTTCGCGTTTGGGCCGAGGTTGCCGATGAGGTGGACGCTCAAGGCAACGCGGTTTGGCCTACGTACCAAAGCAATGCCAATGGAGTTGTTGTTAAGAATGATCTCATCCTCATATTTCTTAAGCACTTCGACGCGGAGCAGCAGAAACTCCACGGCATTGGCCACATCTATGTCAGCAAAGAAAAGAAGATAGAAGAACTCGTCCCATTGATTGCGAAGAAGATGGGCTGGGGTGACAAACTACCTGCCGGCGAACAATTGGCTATGTGGGAAGAGATCAAGCCCTCCATGATTGAAGCCCTCAAGGCTAAGCAAAGTCTGAAGGCAGCTGAGCTGCAAGATGGCGATATTATATGCTTCCAACGAGTGCATGAGCGAAAGTCGCCCGGGGAGGTACTTGGGAAAATACCACGCCTGGGAGATAGGAGTTCCGAGGAGCCCAAACGTTGGGATCGTTTTGATGACGCTAAAGCATTCTATGAGTTTCTTTGCTACAAGCGGGATATTCGATTAGACCCCCACCCGCGCTGCGAAAAACCTAATCTAGAAAGCTTCGTTTTAACCTTAAGCTCCAAGGCTACTTATGATCAACTAGCTGAACGCGTCGGAGAGCATCTCAATGTCGAGCCAACACATCTACGATTCTTTACCGCAAACGCTTCGACGGGTGCCCCGAAGGGAGCAGTACGACGCGTACCTAACGCGACACTCGCCCAGATCTTAAATCCTCAAAATTATACACAACAGAGCCTCCAGACCAAAGCCAACTCTCTCTTCTTCGAAATCTTAGACATGAGTCTCGCAGAACTAGATACGAAAAAGAATGTGAAGGTGAGGTGGCTAAGCGAAGGGATCACGAAAGAGGTAAGCCGGATATTCACACTTATCCGTCTCCAGTGTAGCTAACGACACAGGAAACTTTTGATGTTCTCGTAAGCAAACAAGGGCATGTTGAGGATCTCATCCATGCCCTTGTACAGAAGGCCCAGATCAAGGACGAGAATGAAGCTGGGCGAATAAGGATCTACGAGATACATAACCACAAGTTTTTCCGTGAGCTTGCGCCGAACTACCCTGTTCTTAGCATTAACGATTACGTCGACGTAATCGCGGAACGAATACCAGAGGATGAACTCGACGCTCCGGAATTGGATTTCATCAAGGTCATCCACTTCCAGAATGACCCAAGCCGGGTGCACGGCATCCCCTTCAAGTTCCTACTCAAGGATGTAAGTGCATTCCTGCGTCAACTTTCCGCATAGAGATAAACTGACGCCTTGCAGGGTGAAGTGTTTTCTGAGACTAAGAAACGCCTCGAGAAACGAACGGGTATCAAAGGCAAAGCATTCGAGAAGATCAAATTCGCTATCCTACGGCGGTATCAGAAACCGCCAGCGTATATAAATGATGGTGAGTCTGGGTAGTGCATCTAACCAGAAATTTACTAACGCCCATTTATCAGACGATGTCCTGTACGAAGAAGGCGCTCCTTTTGAGGAGGATGCTATGTTGGGCCTGGACCATTTGGATCGCACCCGCGTCACCAGAAACGGTGCCGAGATGTTCCTCAAGTAGAAGACGAAAGGAGTTTGTTCTACTTTGACGAAAATTTCATGTTCCCGTCGTGCAGAGGCCCTGACAAAGCGTCAAGTATCATCTACAACCATTCCATGTGGTGAAAGTCCAGTATACTTTTATCGTTCGAGTATTATCCGGGCAACAGCATGTCGCTACGCGGCTCTCGTGTGGGCGAAGAAGACAAAAGTCAAGGAGTCCACAGCACGAGAAGGGACGTAGGCGGAAGCCAAGGCCAGGGGAGGTGCAAAATCACCTTGTACGAGTGATACAAAGGTGATTCTACTAGCAACACTAGGCTTACAGGAAATAGAGCTGCTAGTAATATCAATACCAAGCCAATATCCATATTGATTGTCAATAATGGTGCCAATTATTATCTCCTAGTGAGGCTCAATTGTAGTAAGCTTTCATATCAAATCAGCAGCGGGCAAGCAATGTGCGATTATGACTTTGATGATGAATCTAATGCATGCATGTCTCATACGCACAACTTTCCCTCGTTGGGACCAATAAATCATTTGCTACCTTCTCAAGTTTGGCCAGGCAGACCAGTAAAGTTTGTTTGCTGAAACAGAAATATCGAGTAGGGGATATCTTGGTATTGGTGGATTGAGCAATTTCCCGCCCCTGCTAAGTTTTATCACACTATAGTACAGTTTGTCCTGAGACGAGCAGAAAGTGCTGTCAGTTGACTGATAGACCATTAATGGCTGTGGCTAGACGGCCGTCGCTGTCCTCCTTCCGGTCGGGAACTGCCTGTAACAAACATGCTTCGTCAGCATCCAAGTGGTTTGATCTTGGTGAAGGTAGGGCTCATCTCTCTGATCAGAAGGGGGGCTACTCACCGTCCACGCCTCAGTGTCGCCAGCGCCACGTACCCATCGAGGCCCGTCGCCTTCGGCCGAGTCCACGACGATCTGGTTGATCTTGGTCCAGAGGGCGTCGCCTTTGATCTTGAGCCAGTCTTTGTCCGAGTATTTCTTGCTCACGGCCTCGCAGAGGCCGACTGCGCGGACGAGTTTCGAGACGTGCCCGTCGTCGTGGAGGGCGTAGATGCGGGGGAGGAGCTCTGGGGTGGTGTTAGCGGTATATGTGTATATACATGTATAGAACCCAGTGGATGTGATGCTGGTTGAAGATGTCTTAGTTGGAAATAAAAAGGGGGGAAGGGTGGGAAGAACAAGATGCAATGACGTAATGCTAAGCGTGAAACGGCCCGTTCTCACTTACCAGCAGTGGGCTTCTGCGTCTTGTCCTTCGGGACGTACGAGGTGATCTTCTCGAGAGACACGGGCGCGCACGCTCGCGCGGCGTACTGGAGGAGGTCGAAGCGGATCTTCCACTCGAGGAGTCGCACTTTGCTTGCCGTCGGAATCCAGTCCTGCGCGTTGATGGCTATGAAGAGAGGGCAGACGTTGACGTGGTGCCTACGGGAGGTCTCTATAAGTCATTCACTCCCTCGCTCAGTCAAGAGAAGGGCAAGAAAAAAAAACTCACATGAGGAAGAAGTCGTACCGCGCCTCCTTCCCCGGCCTCAGCGCCGCGCCAGTCGCCTGGTAGACGGCCGTGTTGTACATCTCGACGGTGCGTGCCTCAAGCTCCTCGGGGTCGACGCGCACGCGAGCGGAGACGCGGACGGCCTCGTCAAAGGCGCGGGCGAGAACACCATCGCGGACTTTGTTGCCGTCGGACAGGCGCGCTGAGGTCGCGAGCTTCTCGTTGGCCGCCACGTCCAGGAACAGCGACGCGATCTCGCCCATGCGCGATGGCGCGGACGGCGCCGCGGCTGCGGCCTCGGCGGCGAGCAGGAACGTCCGCATGTTGTCCTCGTGCACGGCGGCTTGCGCTAGCCCCATGGCCACGATGGCGGGCTGTTGCCACTCGATGCCGTACATGAGCTGGATTATGGGGTGGAGGAACCCTGGCGGGAGGGAGTGAGATGAGTTAGACAGAGTGTAAGTTTAGGTGAGGATAGGGGGAGCTAGTCGACTCACCGGCGAACATGCGGATCAGCATATCCTCGCTTCGCTCGTCGCCTTTGAAGAGGTGCTCCTTCAGCACCTCCTGCCAGCCCTTCTCGTCGATTTCATTTTGGTAGAAGGCGAGGAAGTCGGTGTAGTACCTGTTCACAACCACGTGAGTGACTCGTTCTCAGCCCCTATATGATGAGCGGAATGGCATGCTTGAGTGAAGGGCAAACGAACTCCTCTTTCCCGAGCTTCTCCTTGGCTTTCTCGAAGTCTTTGAGCTCCTTGACCTTGTCAGGGTGAGCCTGATAGGGGGTTCTCTGGTAGTTTGCGTTGTCGTCATAGCCCTGCTGGATATCGGCTGGCGAGGCGCCTATGCCGTAGAGGGAGAGGAGTTGGTGGCTGATACTAATTGATAGGGTTACTATGGTGTAACCTAGCAACTCATATAGTGCTCTCGTGCTTACTGGTTATGGTAACCTTCTTTGTTGAAGAAACAGTGGTGTTTCTGAAATAGAAAGTCTTGGTCAGAATAATACCCGGGTGTATAGGTAGTAGACACACCTCGAGATCTTCCTGCAGCAACTCGGTTGTCTTCTTAGCTGCTGCCTCACTCTGTTTCAGATGCCAGAGGCCTGTATTCTCGGGAGTGATCTGAATTGTGCGTGCCGTCGCCATGATGCTAATTTGCCGCCTGAGTATATGCGTCGTTGTTGTAGAGGTGCCTCTTGTGAGTGATCCTAACGGTAAGCGAGACACATTTATCATAGCACTTTCGCCTCCCAGTTGACACCAAAGGCAGACAGGTAAGGGGGTACCAGTTAATTTAACTAACTTGGAGTAACCAGGGACCAGGTAGATATGTATGTTATTAATATAGGTTTCCCCGGATTTTCGGACGACAGACGCTACGGAGCTACCCCGACCCCACGTGGTCTTTGTCTAGTCTAGACCCAACCCTACCTATCTGACCTACATCAATCAATATGTAGGTATTACAAACCTGACGTCACAAGCGAAATTGTCGCCAGTCCTGCCCAGGGCTTACAAATGAGGATCACAGACCGTGACTGGTCGAAGAGTCTCCGCCACCTACCCAAACAGGCAGGGGAAAGGTCCGATTGTAACCAGCTCGGCCGACGAAGCCAAGCCCCGCCTCCCTCCGAGTGGTGACGGGATTAACGCGTGCGGCGTGGTGCGGGCAGTATGCGGGGTGGGGGTTGGATCCAATTTCTGCTATGCTAGTCTAAATATCTGGAGCGATGGGTAACATGCAGAGCACGTATACTTTAAGTGATTGGAATCGCTTGGGGGTGATCTCGTGTCAGACTCGTGTTATGTCGATGTCGACAGATCCTTGATTACCAAGCATTCAGACTATAAACTATACGTGGTCCGGTCGAAGTCGCGATAGACGCGAGAGGGGATGCCAAGTCGAGATGCGGTATGCTGCGGATGCATGATACTTTTCGAACGAACGGAGCAACCGAAAGCGAAAAGAAACACATTGAATTGTCGGATCTCTGCCGACGAGTGCTAAAGATATTGTATACAGAGGCCGATTCATTCCGTAGTACCCAGTCAATCGTTATTGTCGAATGCCTTCTAACGTTTGTCACGCATGTTGTCGTATAATAATTGTACGTACAATTCGTCGGCCCTGATCCGCTACTGATATGAGTTCTGGACGTAATCTAATCAGATCCTGCAGGGGAATTGTTAGACAACTAACACCCTAGGTAAGCTCGGTATAAGTGCCGTTTTCATCTTATTGGTTTATCCATTCCTACATGAATCTCTGATTGCATACCCATGTTGATACCTCCAGAAGCCGTAAATCGACAGCGAAGGACTATCGATATAACTCGAAGAGGAGATGAGAGAACTGTTACACGTAAAACAACGTCTTGCTGACTTCGCCAATGTCACCCTGAATTTCGAATTGCTGTTATACATGGCCGGTAGCAACATCGAGCATACTTAGTGGCAATTGAAATAACTATACCCACTCGAAGAGTCAATAACGGGCTTAGGTTAGAAACATTGTGTTGATGAATTGGCAATTCCTATACATCGTCTCCCAGATCGCAAAGCCATGCCCAGTTCATAAGAAACTAATATCTGTTTATCCTCTAGGCCGCCCATTACGTGCTCCGATCACTGCAGTCTCGCGAGCGCCAAGCTCAATATTGAATGAATACCGGCATTGCTCAGTTCATTTCTTCCTCCGCCAGGCCTAACTCGCTGTCACTGGGCTCCCGCAACGCCCCGGGCTTCGGCTTGTTGTCACGCAGTCGGTCTTTAATTATGTTGTCCTTATCAATCGCCTCTTCTTCGTCGCGCTCTAATCGCAGGTAATTATTAGCTTCGGTGGTGCGAGACCGCTCCATGTGCAATGGCATACCCAGCTGCTTGTCTGAATCCGCTGTGTCGGTGGCGATAGGATCTTCGACCGCCGTATTATCGTTAACAACGGGCACGGAGTCGGTGTTGCCGCCCCTGCCGCCCGATGTGGTATATGAGTCGTCGTTGACCTGTCCGGTCGGCGCTTCCTGGATATCCTCCGCTTCGCCACGTCGGTCGTCGGTCTCGCGCTGAGAGGCTTTAGACATATTGAGTGTATACGGGGAGGCTTGGCGGGAGGGCAAGAATAATGATATAACGGAAAGTGCCTAAGGCGAGTCGTTTGGTTCATGCCCAGATGTTGAGATGCGGTGCACGGAGATTGACTGTTCTTATAGACACTGATGCTTATAATTTTTCAGCTTTGATCGTCCGTATTGAGAGAGACGTCATACTAAGTTAGCCCAACCCCAGAGACATTTTGCTATACTTGAAAGAGGTGTGTACGGGATACGCCAGCGTGAATATGTTGAGAAGTGAGTGATGATTCATTGATCTCGTATTATTGAAGACGCCGTCCACAACAATGTCTTCTCCTTACAAACCTGGTGATTCATCTCCTCCCAAGCTTGAGGATTTTAGGGTTCCCAGGTCACAGATCAAATACCTCACTCCAGATCAGATTTGTGTAGTTCAGGTAAATGCGGCTTTCATCGCATTGTGGTCTCGGGCCATAGATGTCGCAAGTATGCGCGTCATAGAGTACACCCCCATCGATAATATTATTGAAATCAATTGTCTTACATGATCTAGCATGATTGTGGCTCCGTGCGTAGCGATCGGTGCGTGTAGATCGCTCTCAGCCGTTTATATTATTGGCATTGTCTAAGGCGAAGGGCTATTCGAGCCTGCCCTGATCGACGAATACTCTGATGAAGTTGATGACTACACACAGCATCATTAGTCAGGCTATAACAGCGTAAGCGGCTGATTGCAATCATTCGAAGGCATACCTATACCCAAGTCTTCAGAAGCTGCGATGCAGCATGCCGGGGGAAACCCGCGGGTGCATCCTATTTGCCAAAGCGCGGTTAGATTGACGTAAATGTGAGTACTTGTGACGTGAAGAAAAAAAATCATTTTGTTCCGTGAATCAGCGCAGGTTTGCATGCGGTTTCCCCGGAGCAACTCGCCCGGCTCCCCTCTCGTAGGTCACGAATGGACGGACGGTCGGCCATGAATTTATTTAAAAGAGCAGACACGCCCCGGATCCAATTCGCAATTCGCAATCTCAACCCAACAGCTCACGTCTGCATAATAATATTAGCTTCCGCCTTGAAACTTACACATTGAGAAGCGTCGAACTCCCATAGCCAAAGCCGAAAATGTCTGACAACACGAACCCCGGAAACTTTGCCAACCGGTATGACAATACACCCTCCACTAGCAGTTATCGGTAGGCTAACAGGAGGAAGACCTAAGGAGGAGGTCCAGGAGATCGCATCCAAGGGCGGCAAGGCGAGCCACAGCGGCGGCTTCGCCAGTATGGACCCCGATAAGCAGGTATGGTGACTCCCGGTTCCTGTACCTATCAATCAACCTAATACTGATTTTCGCTGCAAGCGCGAGATTGCGTCTAAGGGCGGCCAGGCGTCGTCGGGTTCGTTCGAGAAGGGAAGTGAGAAGGCACGCGAGGCCGGACAGAAGGGCGGTTCTAAGTAATTTGACAAGAGGGCAATAGCACGGTCGATATCGATAAGGATCGCGCTGCATCGTCTTGCACATTTATCGATCGACTGATTGTCGCAGCTAAATGGAAAGGGGTGTTTATCATTGAGCGCTTGCCAGCGTCGTGTACTGTCCTTAATTACCGACAGAGGATTTGAAGTGTATGAGGAGTAGATATTAGGAACTCGAGTCGTTCACCCTTCAATTTCTCCTAAAACTTCGAAAAGAGATACACATCGTGACGTGGCTAAACTAACCCGATAAATAACAAACAGGAAAATAGAAGGTGTATTGAGCACACTTAACAGCTTGGATGAACAGGGGGACGTACTACAATAAAATGGAGATCGTCACAACACGGAAGTACTGAACTACTTTATAAAGTAATTCTGGAGTTTAAATATACTAATTTCGATCTCAAACATCTTAAAAATAAATTTCGCACCTCAAAAAAAAAAATTTCCTCCTATCATCAGTGGGAACTGTTGTATGAGGAAGGTAGATGACCCGGCTTTGTCAGCAAGAGAAAATAGAATATTAACTTCCATCGCGAAACCTAGCGATGTGGTCGCACAGTCCCGGACGAGTGGGTTGAAGGGGCACATGGTAGATCCCGAGCCCTTGGAGATCAGGGATCGGATGAAGGACAAGCATGCAGGGTTGACTCTGGGAGTGCGTGAAGGGTTTAGGCGCCCAAATCATCTACGTCATTTACTCATCCCACGATATGCAGGGTCGTAAGGACTTTGTTGAAATCCTTAAAAACCAGGCTTGACTCATTAGATGAATAATTTAATAATGTTATTCATTAGAGTTATTATGCTCTTAGCTCTGCAATAGCACACTTGATGGCAGTAGCTAGGCGAAAAGACTAACATGCAGTAGTAACTTCCCGAGAGAATTCTTATAAATAGGCCAGAGTTACTTGCTAGGGGATAATGCTATTCTCTTCAAATACACCAGGTAGTCGCCTTTACCTATCTCTACGGAAAGTATTAGACATACCTACACACCTACCTAGCACTTTACGCACGCTCCCTACCTACTTAAGCCCGAGCATCGATGGCGAGACGATCATCTGATCCTGAGTGGCCCTTTGCGACGGAGCAGTTCAAGTTGCTGGAGGCTTCTGTGCTAACATATTTCCGGGAACATTCGTTCCAGACGATCGGATAAATTACACCGGGAGATGTCGGTAAGACGAAAAATAACACAATTTGAAACCTTTATAAGCACAGACTATTTAAAGAAAATATACTGGGATTCCGTTGTTAGGCGATCAAGTCGACTGCTGGGATTTTTAGGACTATAATAAAGGATGGACTTCTGCCAGATGTAAACGTAAGTCCCCAACGGCCCAATCTACCAACGTCTGTGGTAAACAATTGGCGGCGTACACTAGCATCATCGGATGCTACCACGTCTCTAGCCCCTCGTATGCGTTTCGAAACACCGTCGACAACCCCTCCTCACCCGCAACGACTACCATCTTCTACCTCTGTTCCCCCCCATTTACGATTGGCCTCATCATCATATATCCCGCCTCATCTCAGGGCAGTAACGCCATCATCGCCGACAACTCCTCCTGCATCATCGGATGCACCGCCGGCTCGTCGACCTCAACGACCTTTCCCTGACTTTGGTCCCAGAGATCATGCATCATCAGATGCAATTCGCCAGTCATACCCTCCTCTCCGTCCTAAGTAGGTAGGTTCGATTCTTCCCAAGTTCGTTCTCCCCGGACCCGTTGCCATCTACATAAGTACCAACAATTCGGATGCTTAGGTAAACACATACCCTCTCTCTCCCCTCTTACAGATTCATACTAATAACAAAACTAAGTGCGAACCAAATCTAAACATATACGCAGCTAAAGTATCCTCTCGCCTTTAAAGTGCACCATGTAGGAAGCTGATCTTTCTTTTGTCGCACATTTATATTTTCGAAATATTCAGCATATGCCCCACGTTTCCTCAATTTATTACATGTACTCTAATATCGTTAAACTCTAATATCGTTAAACTCTAATATCGTTAAACTAAGCTAACACTTTTCAGCTTCCAACTATGGAAGGCCGGCACTTCACCTCCGGTGGCCTACAGGCCGAGGTACAAGGCAACTACGCTGGATGTTTCGTCCGAATTCACTCCGTCATAACCTTCGTAAGCATATACGGTACACTAATCAGGGCTTTAGTGCTACGAATAACGGCTTTAGCTTCGCGCAATATGAAAGCTTGTTGCTGGAGATCGAGTGACAAGTAGTAGGCAAACATGATAGTCATCCGATTTTATTTGCATGATACCTTCTGGGGAAATGAACTCATGAGTGTCGAATTCTTGTACTTTAGGGAGCTTAGGTCGATTTTCTCTCCTGCGTTTGGGTTGATGTTACTTGTGGTCGGAGGTCCTCTCCCCCAAGCACAAACAACCACATGCTTAACCAATATCACTTACAAACATCCGAGGCGTTCGTATGTCAGAATCCAGTACCTTGGTTTCCCTCATTAATGGCCGGAGGCTGCAAATGTATACTCTTAGGAGACTCTGCTCAGTTACAGCCGCTTATCTTCTCAGACTAGAGCCACCGAAAGGGTCTAGGCACCCATATCTTCAACATCATCCACTCCTAGCTCAGACTCGGGATGACCCTGACTATTCCCAGCCACTGTTGTATAACGATGGCATCATGCGTCTTATTCTCACGAAATATTCCACTTATACGAATATTTATAACGCAGTGTATTGCTTGGTTATGTGTAAATTTATGAAATTATTCTGTAGACGAGCCTTGTTTATAACGGTTATATACGGAAATCTAAACGAAAATGATAACCCCACCCTGCAAGCTATCCTGGGCCAGGGGGGTTGGCGTAATTGTAGTGTTTTGTTTATAGTACCTGTCCCTCACTCTGCCAGTATGTCAGTGAAGCTAAAGAGCAAAAGTAAACTAAAGAAACAAGAAGAGCTGGCCCAGTGAAAGGGTTGCATAGGTCCTCCTAGGAGAACGGTTTGCGGTTTCTTCGTCTATCTAGGGGATCCTCCCTTAGGGGGAGAGATAGGACTCCCGGCCACGTCATCCTCCAACTTCACCTTCGCCTTTCTCACGTCACCACATTCCGCAGACCGCTTTCCCAGACTGGTCTGGGGCATCCTCTTGGGATAACGTAGTTGATGTAATGGTTCGGAAATAGAAGAAATATAGCCCGGTAGGCTCCTACCGCAGCCAACGCTACCATAGCCAAAGGGCTGAGGGCAAAGAGCGAGAAGGCTGGAGGCTGTAGCCTTTTCGGATTAACAGTGCCACCATCCTTATAGAAATCGCATTGCTCAGAGAACTGCATCTCCCGTCGCAGAGCGTTAAATAAATCTCCTCCGGCGGCATACTCGAGCACCAGGTAGATACATAGACCCTGTCGCCAAAAGTATCGCGGAGCATGTGCCTTGCTCTCTCGGCCTGTGCCTCCCAACTCGCAAAGGAGTACAGAAGTTTACCACATCCCCTTTAGGGGCATTGGACTATTAGCTCGACCCAGTCTGTCGCCCAATAGAACTCCCTGCACCAGAAGGACTCCAGAAAATCCTTGTTGACGATTTCGAGGGGCCCTAAAATCCGGGAATCTCAGGATGCCGAAGGCTGCTTTGGATTTCGATCTCCCGCCTCTCTCCGTTCGCCTGCGTGATGGCGTCCTTGATTTTGGCGTGAGGACTTAACCCGACTGCCGGTGCCGAGCGAGATAAACGCAGCCGAAAGAGCCTTTGCGAGGGCTTGCCTTCCAAATCCCGGACAACCTCAGATGTAGTCCTCTACAACCAATGTGGACTACTTGTTTCGAATCTCCCAACTCCAATAACCGAGTCCCGACACCGGGTCCAATGCCTTTTCTAGGGCATATAGGGCTGCATCTTGGAGGTCACGGTCCATCCTGTCCCTCAGCGCAATTACTGAGTTCGAGGACATGGGACGAGGTACGGGGCCGACATTTGGTTGGACTTGGAGCATCTGTCGGGGTATCACTCCTCTAGGGGGATACTTTGGATACCGCAGCTTTAATCGCTGTGACGAGCGCGCGGAGGCCACTGTAATGGATGTGGATGTATGACTAGAGATGGAGACGGGATATGTCGAGAGGTAAAGGGATAGACGAAATCAGTCGACGCAGAGCTCTTGACTCGATCTATCACGCCCTCCTGCACAGAAGAACGACCTTCTTCCAATCGTCGCCTTCCACAACTGCCGAATGCCTTCAGCCCATGATTTTCGACAAGTATTCGTAGAGTGAGCTGATGGAAGAAGGGATAACGGCATACCAATCTCAAATAGACCGAGGTATAATTCTCCATGCCCAATGGTGGAGCGCTATTCTCGACACTGTTGGTGTTGTGCAGGCTGCTGGGGGGGGGGGGAGAACGATTTACGATTCAGGCAGTACTCATTGAGAACTTGACCAGCGCCACGGCAGAGTGAGATGCTGATGAACAGACTGCGGATTCTAGATAACATGGTAACGAGAGCTGCGTGAGAATGCGGCGAGGGAAAGTCGCATGTCGTGCCGTACGAGGCTCTGAATAGTTCCCGCAGGCAACCCCTGAATAGGGGGCCATCGGGGAGGTCGGACGACGGCAGGGCCGCTAGCTGGAGGCACCGACGGTTGCATCGGTGTAGGCCAGATTATTCTGTATTTCATCCCCTGAGTTTGAAGAAAGAAAAGTGCGTGTGAGACGATCGTGCCGCTGGAGCTCCTGGTAACCGCTATTGGTCTGGGATAAGTTGAAAGTAATTGAGAGAGATTATACGTGTTGGAATATTAATTTCCAACTGATGGCGTGATAAATATCGAGAGTTTTACGGCAGCTAGGATTTGGAACACTCTCTTGACAGCGAAATAGAGATATGAGAAGAGAGAGAGGGAGTGTTAGAAAGATTTTGGGATGTTCTGTTCATGTAAAGGGGATGGGGAGGATTTGATTCCGAATGGGCTCGAGGGCCCTTGGGGATACTCTATAGCAGAACGATGTAAACGAACAAAAGGACGAATGTTTAAGTACACAGCAGGAGCGTTCATGGTTCTCTATAAGGTTGAGGGGAAAAAAGAATAGACCTCTGGTAAACTATGCGACAAGAGGTAACCTCGATCGTAGTGCTTCAGCTATGCAGTGGTATAGAAGGAACATAACCGTATTATTGAAAACTATAAATAACGTTCAACCTAATGACAAGTTATGTTTCCGTGTCGAGTGCGATTCAATTAGACTCGAGCAACTCGATGAAACCCTATGAAAAAGTATATTACTCATTAGACTTATGCTCATTACTCTGCAACAGCACACTTGATGGCAGTGGCTAGGCGAGAGGACTAACATGCGGTGGGAACTTCCCGAGAAAGCTCTTGTAGAAATGGGAGCGCGGGGCTGTGAGTATGACTCAAGGCTCCTAATACTTTCCGTACAAGTAGACAGAGGCGACTACGTGGTACATGTGAAGTAAATGGCATCATCCCCTTGCAAATAACGACTATCTTCTCACTCCGACAACTGGGTTTTTCAATAATGCCTTCGACTTCGCTGAGAGATAGTTTGCTCTTTGCTCCTTGTAACTCCGTAACGCTCAGCTTTAATTGATCCCCAAGTGAGCTAAACTGAAGGAAGGACAAGTGATAAAAACATGTAAGTTTCTCAAGACATCATACTTAATATACGTACGAGAACTGTAGGCCACGTATTGTGATGTTGTAGTCAGTGACGTTCTATTTGAAAGTTCATGATATACAGCTACTTTTGTATCCTTTATTCATCTATGTCAGGAGCTCAAAACGACACAAATGCCGGTCTAGAGAGTACCGATCTAGAATTATCGCTCATTTAAACTTGTTTTACTATACAGGCTTCTGGATAATCCTTTTGTAAAAAAGCTTATAGCCGACCCTTCTACCGAAGAACCCAATCGTGAAACGCATGCAACGGCAACCTCCATTTTACCGTATATAAGCATCTGCCGTGATACGCGTTCCCCATTTATCCCAGCATACCTAATCCTACCATCTTGAATCCGAATCATCCATCTACGTCTCCTTCCCCGTCCCCTCCTCAACCCAAAGCGCAGCGCCCGCCTCCGTCAGGAGGTCCACACAGCCGCGATTTCCCATCTTCTCCGCCAGGAACAGCGGGGTGTTGTTCGCGCGATTGCGTACATGAACACTCGCGCCACGGACGAGCAGCTCACGCAGCACCGCCGTGTTCGGGCCGACGGCGGCGAGGTGCACAGCCGTGTTACCCGCGTAGTCGGCGCGCTGCAGCAGGCCGACGCTGTGGCTCCCGCTGTTGGTCATGTCGGTATCTAGTAATTCGGCGACGGTGCGCAGGTCGCCGGCTTGGATTGCGTAGCCCAATCCTGCGAAAGCGGTCTCGCCGCGCGAGAGGGGGCGCGGACTCTTAGTCCCCGACGGCATCCCGGAATACGCGTATTCGAAATCGCCTTCGTCGAGCGAGCCCTGCGGGTGCGTGAAGGACGGGGTGGCGAGGGCCGTCATCTCGCCGCGCAGGGGGTGCGACATGCGCCTCCGGACCTCGGCGACGGAGAGATCCGGCAGCGCGAGCAGGTAGGACAGTTTCGTCAGCGCGGCCTCGGAGGTCAGGTCGTGCCCGAACACGACGCCGGCGGCGCCGAGCGCGAAGCCGGGGGCGTACAGCGGCGACACAAAACCGCTGGTGCACTGGCTGACGTTGACGACGACGACACCGCGCTCGACGGCGTCCTTGATGACCCGCGTCAAGCTACCATCAACGCCCGCTGGTGCGTTGCCCATGCCGAAGGTCTCAAGGATTAAGCCCCGCAGGTGCGGTACGCGTAGCACGCCGTCGACCATCTCGGGCGTGATTCCGGGAAAGATACGAAGGGCCGCGACGTGCGACGTGTCGAGGTGCGGCGTGACCTCGAAGCGCGCGATCTTGGTCGGGCGCAGGACCAGCCCCCAGTTGACGTCGACGCCGAGGCTGGTCACGCGCGCCAGTGGGTCGCAGTTGGGCGACGCGAAGGCCTCGAAGGCGCTCGCCGAGACTTTCGTGCACCGGTTGCCGCGGTACAGCTTATGGTGGAAGAAGAGGCAGACCTCGGGGATCACAAACGTGCCTGCGATAATGAGCGAGCCGAGAAGGTTGTCCACGGCGTCGGACTGCAGCGCGAAGATGGACGCCTGCGACCCCGTGAGGATCACGGGCTTGCCGAGGTCCGATAACATGAAAGATAGGGCAGATGCTGAGTAGGCGAGGGAGTCTGTTCCGTGGAGCACGACGAACCCGTCGAAAAGGTGGTAGTTGGACCGGATCGCCGATGCGATTGATGTCCAGCCATCGCTGCTAATAGAAGACGAATCTAATAGTGGCGAAAACTCGATCGCTGCATAGCGAATGTGCCGCGCGTAGGAGCTCGGTGGTGTGCGAAGACTGGGTATCGTCACGGGCTTTCCATCTTGGACAGCGCTTAGCGTGACTGTTCGAATGTGTTAGTAATCTATCACGTCTGGTTATTGGTTTGGAGAGGGTGTCAATCTCTCCATATATGTATCATCACATCAATGATATTTGAAACCTCTCTAGTCTTGCCCGTAGAGGTCGCACTCAACATGTGGGTTTCTCGACAGATCGTCTCCATCGCTCAACTATGCGCGAATGATTACCCTCCGTGCTACTTTATCGCTGCCGTACGAGCCGTTTGCAGTGTAAAATTTAAGCACGGAGGCTTCAGGTCTTTCACATACCGCTCTCTGACAGATCATTGAACGATGGCCGTGGCGCCATCGCATTCTTGAGGAAGCCATCAACCGGCACGAGACCGCCTGCGGATGGTTGCATGCATATTGTGCCGCCAGTGATAATCAGGAGCACCCTGGATTCGGGATATGTCTGTGTAGAGGATCCATCCGCGGCGCTAATTGGAAAGGTCCCCATGGCTTCTGCGACCGGGCGGCGAACGCGAGCGGACGATATTGCCTTGTTCTGGTGTTGAGTCCGCTAAGCTCTTCTAAAATAACAATTTTGCGTTACTCTAGGATAGGATGACCTGCTTAGGCCGTTGTCTGTCTCTCGAGCCCTCGAGTCTGCTATTGCCCAAACAGCAGAGGTCGTCAAATATCTGCCTTTAAAGAATAAAGTTGTTTGATGTAGTCAGGTAAACAAACAAACATTCGGTCCCGGTGAACTGGACTGCCCTTGCGGCCAAAGCGCACTTTGGGTCAAACTCTCTTTTCTTATACAGCAAAATGATAAGTGCGATATCGCAGGCCACAAAACAAAGTTTGACAGCTTGCCACCGTCTGATGAAAATCAATCGCAACAACACTAGATAGAATCTAACCCTCTAAAACGCCGATTTAATTGTATCAATCCGAATAAGTAGAAGACGAGGCCGGCTCTTTCCTGCTTACGACAGGTTTTGGGGACGAATGCGGGTGGAAAGGTTGTTTATCTTACGTTATGAAGGGGTAATAATAATCGTGGAGTATAGTCTGAGGATCGGGAAAATTTTCCTCTATTATTTTAGACTCAAGAGAATAAAGGCGTAGGTAGGTAGAGAAACCCACGGGACTCCACATTATACTAAGCCAATCCGGGATTTGCGTTCTGTATAAAATCAATGCTAGACAGATAAGTACGAAGAATACTTACATCGAGTGAGCCGGGCGATTATCCGTCGGAAGATGCGTGCATGAGATAAAAGGTATTGCTTATCTTAACTTTGTATGGGACAAAGCGGTATGCTATCTCACAATGGGAACCAGAGGCAGATCGATATTCCCAAATCGGACCGTGAGAGGAGCGGCTCGACCAATCAGGCTGAAGGCGCATGACCCGGATGCACCGCGTGCTTGGACTGACGTAACCGAGGCTAGTTACAAAATGTGACAGCTATAAAGTCAGTCTTCAGAGATATGCGTATGCGGCGCAGCGCTCTATATGCGTTGCGCTATGTAGGCAAAAAAAGAGGTCTATTATTCTCTTTATATTTGTCTTGCTGCTGCTTCTGTCTATGCATGACATCCTACGAATGGACGGGTTCTCGCTCGAGTTCAACAATTGAATCTGCTACTCTCAAGCTTCGAAAGTAGCGCTGCGAGGGAAGAATATTAGTCGGCACATCGTTGTGCCGGCACTTACTCGATCTCCCATCTCTTTGTCGAGCTCTCCTGGAGCACACGCAATATGCATCTGCTCCTCCGGGAATACTCGTTGGAGGCTCAGCCTCGGTTTGTCCCTCCCTAGTGGCTTTGCGCATGATATTCTATCCTTTATGATGACTTGCTTTTCCATTAACTCTCCTGGGCTGGTCTTGGATTAAGCCTTTACTTGTCGTTAAATCATACCCGATTACATTCATGAGATAAAAGAGCCTATGGCAGCCCAGTTAGTCAACTATGTGTCATCCAATACGAATTAGAGCGGCTTACTTTTCTTCATTCGCCTCGTTCATCTTGACGTCCTCAAATCGCTGCTGGCAATCCGCCCACGCAAGGGTGCGTTTCTTAGGCGATATTGATTTAACAGTGAATTTGAACCGGCCGGTCACAGGTCGGTGATCTGACACCCTGACCTCGTGCCGCCGGTAGTCAAGTTGTTGTATCCTCCCAGACCCTCGATGAAGGAGGCGGTCACACCAGGCCGGAGACCTCTTTTTCTCACTGGTATCGTAGTTATTGGTACCAACATCGTACTTATAAGTCGGAGCAAACTCAATCGGCATCTCATCGAAGGCCCGTAGTCTGAATGCAGGGTTCCTACGCCGGGCGACGAGCAGCTGATCGCGCTCGAGTAATTTGGCGAGGTTATTAGCTTTCACTGCATATACTACTGTATCACGCGACATCGTGTCGATACGGTAATTCAAATCGCCATTGAGGAGACACAGCTCGTGGTCGAGAATCATAGACCCATCTCCGCCACCAATATAACTGTCTATACGAACGCTCGGGTCTGCTTCAACGGGTAAGATTGAGCTGTCTAGGATAGCAGCAATGTCGTTGTGACGCGAATTGGCGTGTGATTGTCCAGCGGCGAGATGGCAATTGATGAAACATAGGGATGTGTCGTCCACCATAAAACGTACGACGATGGCGCCTTTGTTGCCGTGTAAACCACCCATTCCTCGTTTGACGTCGGCGCTACTAAGGTTTCGAATCCGATCGCGGAGCGTTGATTTCACGAAGATACACGTGAATAGACCAACCAGAGTAGCAGTGTGGAGGAGATGGTATAAATGGTCGGCGGGCATAAAATCGTCGAGATTTCGGACCAAGAAATCTCTCCAGTCTCGATATTGGTGGCTCATTCGCTCTTGGTCCGTCGCGTCTTTCTTTTTTGATTTGAATAGTCGTTTTGCTGTGGCGGTCTTATCTTCTAAATCGACTAATTCTTGAAATCCGAAAACAAGTATGTCGGGACAATCACTAGACTGCAGGAGGTTCTGGATAAAAGCAGCATCAGAGTCAGAATACCTGAGGCTGCTGGGCGTAGACGCGCCGGCGTTCCAAGTCATGGCTTGAATTTTGATATCCTCGAATACCGAGTACTGGGAATCCATTGACTTCATTTCGTTTTCCAGGAAATCGTCCTGAAGAAGACCGTCCCAGGCCCTGACCATGTTATCCGCGCCAAGCGATAGGACTTGTTGACGGCCAAGCCTATAGAAGCTGGCACGGTCGGCAATCAGCTTCAAGGCTGGGCTGTCATTGTGAGCCTGCCAATCCTTTTTGACAATCCATGGCGAACTTCGGACGTCGTAAATAGAGATCTTTCCGGTATTATATGCTGCCCAGATATAATTGCCCACACCAGCTAGTGAGTTGATCTTGTAGGTACTGATGCTCAGAACACTCAAGCATGCGAAATCCTTTTGAGAGTAAATGCTAACTTTGCCATCTGTATGGCCAAAATAGACTTTCCCGGGTTGCGATTTGAGAACAGTTCCAGATGTGATTTCGCCAGCACCTTCCGAGACTAGAGGACGCATGAGGACTTGTACTTGATTGTTTCCATCGACAGTAGGTGCAAATATCCTGATTTCCTTTCCTGTAGCATACCATAATTCTTCCCCAACAATCATGGAGAACGTGTGTCCTTTTGCTAGCCTGTATGTTTGATGGGGGCTGTTGTTCAAGTTGGGAACCCCATCACCGTCAGGCCCCCAAACGTGTAGCGTGCCGCCCTCATCCAACGTCCACATCTCATTAAAATGTCTAAAGATCTTGATGACTTCGTACCGTCCATGGATGTTTGACTTATTGCCGACAATAGACTGGGTCGCGATATCGGCTTCCATGACCTCACCAATGTTGTTTCCAATCCATAGTCTTAAACCTTCTTGGTTGACGTTCACGCCCGGTTTGAAGGCAACACTCGTTGCTTTGATGCCTTCCCCATGAGAGAAGCTCACAAGAAGCTCACCGTCGTGCAGGTTCCAAACCCGAGTGAGGTAGCCACTCGTACAAACGTACTCTCCACAGACATCAAATTTCCTAGGATCGTATTTAGTTTGGATTTCATGAACCCCCTGTTTTGCAAAGGGCGGTCGCCGATTGATCCTGGAGGCATCGGGATATGCCGTTGTGATTTGTGTAGTGCCTGGGGTGGCTATAGTTGGAGAATCGTTATTTACAGGGGAAGCGCCGGCTGCGGGCAACCTTCTAGGCGGCTCCCGCAATTCTATAGGGGTCCTTTCGGATGTCTGGTCCACAGTCATTGACCTGCCGTGAGTCCGGGTAGGGGGAGGTGCAAATTGTGTGGTAGGGGTAGATGCTATCCGCTTCGGCTGCTGAGTCGTTACCGAAGTATTTACGGTTATATGGTCTGCCGCTGGAATACCAGCGATACTGGCACGGACAGGCCGAGGTGGAAGTTTCATTGTCGAGTTGGCTGGGATTTTGGGGGTTGACTCTGGTATTGCTGGTGGCCGGGATGGCAGCGCAGGGGGGGTCTCTACGACAGCAGGTGTAGGTGGCGGCCTCGTGAATGTGTTAGCCTCTATGTCTCTCCTTTTATTTGCTACTGTAGGGTGGACTGGTGGCGGGTCGAATGCTGCTGGTAACGTATTGGTTCTAGTAATACTGGGGACATGGGACATAGGACGAGCAGGTCGTGTCGGTAGCGTGGGCGGCGATTCTTCATTTTCAAGAGTACTGGCCATGCTCGGTGGTGTGCTAAAGGGCGAGCGTTGGTCTGGCCTCAACTGTACCGGTTTCGGCTCGAGCTTAGGCACATTGTCTCCTACAACGGATAGGCGAGCGCTGGGTTTGTCTGCCCGATTCACCGGAGGTGGCACTATAGGCGGTGGCTTTGCCTCGCGTTCTCGCCTCAGCTCGGCGGATCTCCGCGGCGGCGGTGGTGAAGGAGGCTGGGTCGCACTTATCCGGGGAGACGGCCGGCGCGGTTCAAAACTCGGGGTAGTAGGTCGACTAGGTATCTTGAAAGGTCGGGAAGGAGGACTGACAGGTGTCGCCGGAGACTTCGTTGAATCGGGACTTAGAAGGGCAGCGGCATCTACTGTAGGGAGCGATAGGGCCCTGTTATTTGGTGGAGAATGGGGAGGTTCGATCAAGACGGCGGGTGGTTTGGTAGGCTTGGGGCTTAATGGGGGCGGGATTGCGGCTTGAATTGGACGCAGCGTAGCCGTAGCTGTAGTTGTAGTCGGAGTGTATTCGCGGGGGTTTGGCGGTTGAGGTTTAGTTCTTCCACCTTCTAGAACTATCATACTCTTTGGTCGAGCCGGTCGAGTGTCGGGTACGGGAGGTTTTGGCGAAGGTGTTCGTTGCCTTGCCAGCACAGGCGGTGCCCCTGCTGCCGTTGGTGTCGTCGTCGTCGATGATGATGCTGTTGTTGCTACTGCCGTTGATGGCTCTTCCTTGATCTTGTTCATGCTCTCAAAGTGAGACCGCAAGGACGAGACTGGCTTCTGATGCGAGTGTTAGCATCCTTCAATATGATATTGCTTCTTGACTAGGCTATATATTGTCTTACGAGGGAAGAGGCATCAGGGCCATCTTGAGGACCGGGCTCCATAATGCAAGGCTGATTAACTCGAGGCCGCACAGAGTCGGACCTCTTCTTATCATGATATCCTCCTCATGCAGTAGACCGACCTCCTTAGACCATCCGAGCGCAGGAATGCGTCGACCTGGGAATGTCCAAAATCCAAAGTAGTAGATGTCACTCCCGATCGCCAACCGAGAGCGCCGTTGCTTACGGGAATTCAAGACACGGGCCTACGTAGAAACCCGATGGCAAGGGGGGTTGCGGTCCGAAGTGTTGATCTGGGTGTGTAGCTCGAGTGCGACGGCGGTATCTGTGCGATGACGAAATAGCTGAACCTGGGGGTTTTCTCACGTTCCTCCCCCGGCCATTGCTGGTTCGTTGGAGGTTGTTCGACGGCCAGTGTGATTTGACGACGAGGCCCAACTCGCACTCTGATATGTGTGTGTGTGTGTGTGTGTGACGGGTTGGTGGGCTGTGTTAAAGTGGTGACCTGGACCTTTCAGGTACGGAGAGAGAAGTGCGGCATGTGGTTTGCTGGGTTTGGGGACTGAAATGGCTAAAGTTTGCGGATCGGTCTTGTTAAAAGTCGATCACAACATTAGGTTAGTGATTTAGATAGGTACCGTAGCATATACCCAATATGGAAGTGTACCAGGTTACAGAATAGGTACACAAATATTTACAGTACTTAGGTGCACCCGTCCCGTGGTACCCCATCTACGTTAACATTATAGTCAATTACCATTAATAATACTTTTGATGTTTATTTTTCTCTTAGCTTTCTCAATATTACTTCGTTTGAGCTAATCATGGTGTTAGAATAGGATGTAGTAGCTATGGGTAGAAAAACCATTAGGAAGATGTAGCCTTACTTGTTACACCTAGGTAAGCAAGTAGGTACCGTTCAGCCAGCTGGTGACTTGTACTTAGGTGCTCTGAGGTCCCTAAATAGCGGTTTCAGATAGTGCCCTGCCTGCCGCAAAAGAGATTCTTGGCACCTAAACCCCACTAAACCGGCGAGACCTGCCTGCCCGGCTAGCCATCTCTCGGCGCCACCTCGATGACGACGGGCGAGTGGGGGAGACGTCCCTCGTTCTTAGCCTTGCCCTCTGGAGGCTCTGGTTGGCTAGTGCCATGCTCTTTCCCCACCTATTCGCTCATCCCGGACTAGTTCCTGCGGGTGCTAGGTATCCCCTGCACTGTTGCGGTAATGGTCGGGAAAAAAAGTGGAAGCTCGTACGACTGAGATACTTCATATATTCGCCTTACCCAAGTTAAGTTTGCGCCTGTTCCTGCGCATTATCAACATCAATCAACGAACATATTCCTTCTTGAAGCCCATTGATATTCGTGAACACCAGTCCATTCTAGCTAAGGCTATTGTCATATCAGATTGACCAAGCTTCTATCTACGATGAATACCGTACGTCATACCTGAAAGGCCGGCAAACGAAGAGGCAGCCGTCGCTAACTTGCTGCGATCTAGGTTAAATCTTTTTGGTACGCCGGTCCTCTCCCCTCGCTACCTATCTCGACGTCTGGATACTGATGCGGCTGCTCATGTCATTAGGGCCGGCTGGGGCTCTCTCTGCGTTGGTATGTTTGTTTCCTTCAGACGTTAAAGCATGGTACGACAGGTGTTGCTTACACGTACATGGTGATGCGGTATAGCCGGCGCAGGTGCATACTATTTCGCTAAGAAGAGCATCAATGCCGACCGAGCCCAGCGATTCGAGGAGACCCAACGGAAGAAGCGCATGATGGAATCCCTCGAGCACCCTAGCAGCAACCCCACCAAGCCGACAACGACCTCATCCACTACGCCTTCGGGCAATGACACGCCCATCAGTACCGATTTCGCCGGCTCTCCAAGTCAAGAGGCGAGCTCCGATCCCGCTCCGACAAGACATGCTCCTACGACAGAGGGTCAAAGGGTCTTCGAGAAGAGTAAATACGAAAGTAGTACACCTTTTAAAAGTCCAAAGGGTGATCGCTTTTCCTAGGATGACCCCGTTATAACACGCGAGGCGGTCGGCAGTTGTATCTGAATACCGATACATATCACAACCTGATATGGAGACACTTGTACATATATAGAATGGCGGTAATGGGCAGGCTATTACGAATATCTCAACTTTGAAGTAATTTTTCCGAGATTGTGGGCTTTAGTCGAATTTATGAGACGTCATTTTTCTCAGTAAGGAATCTCTCAGTCAATTTGGACGAAAACCCCATGCAGAAGGCTCAAATGCGTAACGCTATTCAAACTAGGGCGATAGAAAACACCGGCCACGCATGCAATCAACTGCACCCCTTACTCCTATCCATGTAGCCCACTAGGTACGAAATTCTTGCTCACCTCTCTAACCTCCAGTCCAGTGATGGCTGTCGGGAACGACGTCGTAGCACGATGCCCCAGTATCGCACATGAGGCCGACGATTGGTCCCAGACTTTTCCCTGGCTGAGTTCAGTAGGAAAACATAACTTCCTCCGACTTCATCTCATGTACCTGAAAATTCGTCAGGTCTTCTGAAGGCTTTCAAACGATTCGTGAAACCTGACAGCTCTATTTCACCCTAGAGGCTGTTAACCGATCTCAATTCGATTCCGAACAACCCCCAAGATGCGAACCGACAGCTCCGAACGAGTAGCAATCCAGCCTTCTTTCAAACTCCTACTGGCTGCGCCTCCTATGACGCATCTATGTCACTCTTGGGGTTCTAAGCTTATAAAATTATACGCGTTTTTTTAGAAAAGAAAAGAAAAGGAAAGAAAAAAAAATCTCGAACAGAGACGTATAAAAAGCAATTACGGCAAGTATTGGAAGAAGCAACGGCCGGCCTTTGGTGGGGTCCGGAACCTTTGCTCCTCTCGGGATGCGGGGCTGTGCCGGTGGCATGTCCGAGAATGACGATGGACTTGTCATCGACATCGTCATCATCATCGTGTTACCTACCTGGCCTAATAATCTAGATGATCGAGATTGCCATCACAAATTACCTAGTTAAGACATATAGACATACATACACATAGACAGACATGAGGCCGTTTCACCCCGGAAACTGCAGTCATCACTTGTTGCAGCTTTCCTGCTTCTCTTTGTCGTTCCATAAGCCGCAACGCCTAATACTTCATGATTTCACCACTTGCAAAGCGCGTCAACTCCCACTTCCGTATTCATAACACCAATACACCATTTGTGTCGACGCATACTACTCTTCGTCCCCTTCGTACTCTTCAAGCAACTCAAGCTTTCCTCTTTCAGCCATCTCAAGCACGTACACGATTCACCTTTACACCAGCATTTGCGCCAACACAGCAATTCGTCAGGATGTCGTCTAATAGCGCCAACAAGAACTTCACCAGGGACCACCTTTTTGATTGCAAGGGCCGTGTTGCCCTCGTCACTGGTAAGCTACCCTACTCGACCACCTCATCTCGAACACCAATTATTCACTAGTATCCTCTATAGGTGGTGGCTCCGGCATTGGTCTCATGATCACTCAGACCCTCGTCGCCAATGGTGCCAAGGTCTATATCACAGGAAGAACAGCTGAGAAGTTGGACCGAGTTGTCGAGAAATACTCGGAGGGCAAGGAAACCATCGTCCCCATCACGGCTGACGCTTCATCAAAAGAGGACATCAAGAAACTGGTCAAGGAAATCGAGTCGCGAGAGCCGTGCCTGTGCATGCTCATCAACGCGGCCGGAATTGATGGCGGGTCCCTCCAGACAGAAGCATCGTCGGCCGGTGAGATGAAGAAGAACCTGTTTGACGCCGAGTCTTCGACTGTGGAGCAGTGGACATCCGTGTACGAGACAAACGTCGCGCAACTCTTCTTCATGACCACCGCATTCTTGCCTCTACTACAGAAGTCCACAGAAAGACACCCCGGCTGGTCTGGCACCGTCCTAAACATCACGTCTATCTCTGGATTAGTCATGTCTTCGCAACACCACTTCCACTACAATGCCAGCAAGGCTGCTGCCAACCACGTTACGCGCATGCTGGCGTCTGAGGTAGCAAACAATGGGATCAAGGTTCGAGTCAACGCCGTTGCGCCGGGTGTCTTCCCTAGCGAAATGACGGCTGGTGAGAGTGATGAGGATCAGAAGAGTCACATTCCCAAGGAGAAGTACGAAAAGGTCCCTGCCAGTCGACCTGGCCGCGACGAAGACATGGCGCAGGCTGTCCTGTCAGTCCTCGTGAACCAGTATGTGAATGGTCAGATTATGGTTGTGGATGGAGGCTATACCCTTCATGCTGGGCAGTGAGAAGCCTCCCGCGTTCTCGGAATACCTGTATCATTAGAGATCGAGCGTTATACACAACTCTAGATCCCTGCTGCCTCATACGTTTGAGTAATCATACTAGCTGTTGGCAGTACGTGGTGTACCACAAGACCGTGATGATCAATTCCTTCAGAATCAAATGACACTTCCAACTCGCGTCCGGCGCCATCTGGGAAGCTGATCCCATTTCTGCTCCAGCCTCAATTATGCGGTCAAGACTTGTTCTTTCACCTTGAATAGATCGTGTATCTCTTCGAGTTCGGACTCGATTCTCTGGGATATCTCCTCGCTCCCGAGTTGTTCAAGGAATTTGCTGGTAATCCTTTCTGCTTCCTTTTGGACTTTCCTGCCTTTATCCCCCCTATCGCTCAGTTTTGGTCATCCGGTGTATATCACAAATTCCTCCACTCTCCAGCTTGATTTCTCAGGAACTGTAGATCGTCTAAATTATTTTGTGTACTATTGTAGGCTTATCTATGGGCTCGGAGATCTTAGTGTGACAAAGGCCTCCTCCTCCTTCGTACAACTACTGTATGACTATGTCTAGCACAGCCACATGGGTGGCTTACACGCCTGCAACTTTCTGCTTTCAGCCACCCCCTATCTAGTCTATCAGTTACCAAGATTTCTCTTAAACAACCAAAGAACGGGATGTTAGTTGGGTATTGGCTGTTAAATTAAACTTCTTCACCTGAATCAAGTCAATACATTGATACGTATGCACTAAAGTTCATATAAGTTTTTGCCTCTGCGTACAGGGGTTACCTATTCAATACTTCGCTACGGCATTGTGTTTCAGACATTATCGAAATACATTGGTCTTTAAATATACCTAGATGATGTATTTCCGAAATGCCTCTCCAACTCATCAATGTAAGCCAAGTGCTCCTGGGCAAGCTGTACAGGGTCGTTTCTCTCGAAATCGTAGTTGAACGGCATGTCGCTCGTGATCCTGCCGTTCGCTTGGTCGCCCACTCCATGCGAGCTCTTACCGCCGACGTGCTGTATAAGGCTTGGGGTTATGGCCCACCGCAACTCGTCATTCTCATTTGCATAGTCCTCTAGAAACGTATCTACAGCCGCGCGCGAATCCTGCGTATCGCGGAACAGCGGCAATAGACGATCTGTAATCTGCCTTTGCGGTATCACGAGCCCTTGGCCGCAGCAGCCGTACATCTGCATGAGGTTGACGCCTTGTTGCTTGGGGATCATGCAGCTCCGCCCGGCAGCGAAGAAGAGAAGTATTGCCATCGGCGTACAAATGCCGCATATGACCACCACGAGTTCTACAGTTATAGCCTGACGGGCGGCTGGGAGATACCGGCGCAGGCTCAATGCCAGGGTAAGGTTGCCAACGATGACGAGAAGGCTGTAGCATAGGTAGTATGGCCATTCTTCGGAGTTCCAGCCTAGAAGGCGGCTATCGTAAAATATCCTAAGGTATAGGACTATGGATATTATTGGTTAGCTTTGTCCTGTTGTGCTCAAGGTTGGCATTCTGAGTGCAGCGAAAGCGAGACCGACGGAAACGAAGAAGAATGGATACGATACTTACAATGATCACTGCCTAATTCCCTCGTCTTTCTTACAGTAGTCTGGAGTGCGAACAACGTGCGGTGATACCAGCCGTCTAATGCAATAACGTCGTCTTCTAGGGTCAAGGTATAGGCTGGTCGTACCTTGGCACACTCCCCTAGTAAGACCGAATAGTCTATCTTCTGCTTGCGTGCATGGGCTGAGTAGCTCTTATCGCTTTCTAGAGCTCGAATCGTGTCTATCAGCTGATCGTCGCTTGGGTACGCGGGCAAACTATCGGCAATGTTATGAAGCCACATAGCACCGCTATCTTCGTGCTGAGACTGATTAGTATGGGCATGGAAGACGGTAATATA
Organism: Nemania abortiva; assembly: GCA_022578505.1. NCBI lineage: Eukaryota > Fungi > Ascomycota > Sordariomycetes > Xylariales > Xylariaceae > Nemania > Nemania abortiva. Next base: position 138,600 of record MU392646.1, read on the forward strand.
GATCCGTCGTCTCTCTAGATCGTCTAGCCCTTCGAGTAGAGAGCCGAGTGTTTCTCTTAAATATGAGAACCCGTGTCGGCTGACAGATCCAATGCCGATACAGAGTTGAGGCGCCGTGGAATTGTCCCACTTGACCTGCTCAAACCGCTCGGCTTGATCGGTAAACCTCCGGGCTTGCTCCTTGCGAAATGCCGAGTACGATAGTTGGAGCGCTTTCTCGGGTTGCCAGAAGACCGAAGAGGGGTCACGATGGCAGGCGTGGTAGAGATAGAAAACGGCGATACTATATATGAGGAAGAAGGCGAGCAGGAAAGACAACAAGAAACGATTCCCCGCCAGCCTGTGTAAGGCAAGCATGTCAATAAGCCGTGGGATCTAAAGTATGGCAGTAAGATTCTTCGTAGGAAACAGTGATCCGGTAAGATGAATGTGTGGTCGGCAAACTAAAGCAGACGTGGGCCCGAGTGGCTATGAGGTAGGTAGATATAATAGATGAGAAATGGATATCGGAGAGTGCGAGGATGGTAGTTAGAGATACGTTACGGTGTCTATCCTGGCAGACAACAAGACACTACATGATCAGGCCATATATTTTGAACATCAATCGAAGCAAAGGGACATCGAGGAAGAAACAAATTTAGAGCTCACTGTCTGGTCAAGGTGCTACTCGCCTAGGCCAGGAGTAGTTCCTGAAAATGTGACGAATTTCTCGCAGATGAAGGATCCCAGGCAGAAACACTGGCACTGGCACTGGAAATAAATCAGAGGCTGTGGGAATTAATCCAAATGATGTCATCCTCAAGGGTGTACGGCTATTCAAATTCGCGGTAAAAAAAGTACATCTCGTCCTATACATGCCCATTAGAGGCGTAGTAACTGGGTCTGCGTCACAGTGCGGGTCTTCCATGCTGTTAGATGTTGTTGGTCTGTCTTTGCAGCCACGCTGCTTACAGGAGGCACAGCAACTATGCTCACCACAACGCTGATCTTCAATGCAGTTGGCTGTCACGTTTCTTGACCCTCGTGACCAATCGGAGTTAAAATAATAAGATAGATAGGTATCGATCCCTTCTGACCCCTTGTAGGTAAGTGTTGCGTATGCAACCAATAGCCTATAGCAAACTGAGGCCGATCTCATTTTGTACGCGTCAGGGCAGGTAACATTGTTAATACTTCTAGCGGCGTTGAGAATGTGCGTAGACATCGTTTCATATATTTACTCGCCTCCTTTAGTGCTACTGGAATATGGCTTCGGTTTTGCTCTCATTCTCAGCAGCTTTACTACGTATCCGAAATGCCGCAACAAGGAGGTCCGTATATACTGTAACGAGCAAGTCGTGATGACTTTCAAAATTCGTGCTATTATTTCATGTTAACCTTGAACTAACAAGTTTCAGAAGAAGCTCCCGGGACGCAACCGTCAAGCGCCCCATCCAGTGCTGAAAAAGCTACTGACTACAATGGAGGGGCAGAGAAGTCTAATACTACTGAGAAGGGTCGAGATCATGAAGGTACGTTCCTGAATCGTCCCCTCAAGTGTCTTGAATTCTCAAGCTCACCTTTGCGAAACTGCAGAGCCCTCGCCCCAGAACCATGCGACAAGCGATGACCAGGAATGGACGATTGTCCCACATGGCGACGACGATGCTGAAGAGGACAATACTGAGGAAAACGAATACACGAATTTCTCTCATTTCGACATTACGCTTCAGGTTGGAAGGTGGAAGCACACACTATTCAGCTATGATAGAAGGTGGAAATAATTTTGCGTGGAATAGTAACTGAAGTATGAGTACATGGTTCACACGGCAACTTCAGTGATCGGAAAGATCAAGATAATATTAGGAGACCCAACGCTAACAGGCCCCGTAAATGTCACCCCAAAGAATTATTTACCCGATCCGATGTTGATGTTCTGGTCGCTAGCCCCAGTGTAAATTGTCTGTATCCCCGTACCGTAGTTCTCTATAAGTGACACATAATTATTGAGAGGCACTGGCGTTTTGTTTTGCATCTCTTCGATGAACTCTTTAGACTGCACTTTCGCTCCGCCCCTTATCGTATAATTCGTCGTCAAAAGCTGGAAGCCAACCACAATGTTGTCTACCAGATCCTCCGCTCTGCGCCCCTTGCCTAGCGTGCGGATGGCGGAACCGTAGCGTTGGAGCCGCGAAGCCTCAGGCGCGACCATGACCTCTTTGAAAATGCTTTCAAGAGCCTCGAGTTTCTCTTTACAGCCATTCAAGACCTGCGTTGCTGCGGCGCACGTGTCTTTGTTCACATACTTGAAATCGCCTCGCGCGGTGGCGAGCGTGTCCTTGAGCAGCGGCATTCTTAGGGTTGCATGCCGAAAGCAACTGGCAGCTCTTCCTTATCTCGTGCGACGGTGATGATTTTCGCGGTGGCGTCGACGATGGAAATGATGCCGGAGATCAGCCCGATAACCTCCGCCCTAGACATTTTAAGGTCTATGATGGGGCCTCGGCCTTAGTGCATTAGAGATATCGGTCTTAGGCTGGCACCGTGTTTCATACGATTCAAAACTAGCCGTGTTTAATAATTGCTGAAATAGTATAAATGTTGCTAAAGATTTATCTAGGTTTCGAAGAGGCTTCAAGTGGATTGCGTGAAAAAGATGAGAAAGGTATGAGGTAAGGGATGGAAAGGGGCGGATCGGAGATATGCGATCTAAAAGCTAGCATAGACTCAACATTGGATCTACAGGAAAGACAACAATATTGCTTAGCTAATTCTAAATTAATATAAGTAACACCCATCCATAGCACGGGGGAGTATCTGCGAGGCCAAAAGTCGATCTGGCCATTTGTGTGATCGTATACCTACTTATTTATACCCAAAGCCAACCTATTCTCGGATTCGGCTATTCAGACTATAGACTACCGTTTGATTCAAGCTAAAACCAAACAGTTCTCAAATGCTCCCAGTCACTCCGGTGTAATGCAAAATCATCACCGATAGCGAACGTGAGATGCGCTTGATTCAAAGTGAGCCCCTTTGATACTCATGCGCAGTTGTGACTTAAGGCTACTTCTCCCTCGTTTTTTGACATATCGCGCGGATAACTACAATTAACTACAAATTATGCTTGAACCTGCTGCCCGGCATAGACGAGTCCGTAGCTTCTACCAAGTTGATGGGCCATACCATTATAATACTCAGCCAGTTGCAATTAGAATAGAAGAAACTGATAATAACAACAAGATTTTATCGGAAATATTAGAAAGGGTAGCTGTAATTTATCGTTCCTTTCACTTTTGTTGCTCTTCTTTCCATTAAAAATCAGTGCATGGGGGTCCATATAACCTATGAGGTTTAATTTTAATAGCTCACGTTGAGCTTGTCTTGTCAGATGGTTGACGGTAAACGTGTCTCCCGCTAGCAACGTAATCCGAAGTTATCCAGTTATTGACATCTGGGAGTATATTATCACTCTAAGCAAGACTATAGCTTTGGATTAGTTTGGTAGCGAGATGTCACACGCCACAACGCCACACTATAGGACTCCCGACCTCGGAGGCGGCTGAGCCTCTCCCATACCCTTCTGTCTAAGATATATTGAGTTGTATGAAGCCTATCGGCAGAAGCCCCGCTTACTTGACCGGTGAGCGTTTCAGGGAGGCAATAGAAGTCATCCCTTAGGAAGAATTAGACTAGAATAGAGGTCTATAATTAGGCCAGGAATTCCTGACTGAAAGGAAGGAAAACCATGGACCCTAAGACCCTAGAGTATTATTAGTTGAATACGATTTACTATTCCAAGCCCTCTATTAGTAAGCCCTTGTCACACGAGAGGTTTAACTATGGTGGTGTTGAAGGTGGTTTGCTGAACTGCAGATAACTGTTTGTCCAGATGGGCGCATATAGACTCCTAAAGCGAGGAGCGCATAATTCTAGGTTTTGTTGTGTATTTGGGTACTCATCTGTAAAAGATATATTTTTGGGATTTTTATTTGTGCTATATATTCAAACTTTTGTAATGGCGGGAGCTAAATGATTGATTGGCGGCTTGAAGTTGAGTTCGAGATTGAGCCTTCGATGGGCCTATATAGGCCTATCCTAATATGCTTTTTGTAGCTGGATTTTTACACCTCATTAAGACCCAATCGGTTATGTGCCAAGGATAAGCCAATCAAAAGCAAGGTTGACGAAATGATCCGACGGGGGACATACCTCTGGGAACTGTAATGTGACAGTAAGCGGTGGGGTTTGCCAAAACCCAACCCATGGGAGATTGCCAAGAACTCAAACACTCAGTTGGGCGGGCGCCCGCTTGGGCGCCCAAGACTTAAAAGTATAAAATGATATAGACGTTATCCAAAAAAAAATTATAACAAACGGAAACACGTATCTACAAGGTTACCGAGGAAATCGAACTTAAACGAATATATAAGGCCTTGCGGCCTGTGGAAGCGATGTAAGGTATCGATTAGTACCAAAGCCTAATTGGCTGCCAAGAGTCCACATGGGTGTAGGCTCTTAAATAAGTGGTTCTACAGGGCTGCAGGGCCCCACTATATAACTTCAACTCTTCAACCGGCATTACGCACCAGATACGACGTGAACTCGCCCGCCTACTCCCCTATAGCACGGCTTCTAAAAAAGAGGAGGTTACTGGTTTGTTATTTGATTCGCTGGTTTTTCTACAGTTTGGGCTTCTTTAGGCTGTCTTCGATGCGTTATCGCACTACTAGCGATACACTAGCCGATCGTAAGGCGTTTCGCCTCGCCATCGGTTCACCGACTAGCCAACTACGGCTCACGCTCTCCAACATACGCACTATTACTATTCCCTGCGTGTGCCCTGAAGTGTTATGTAGAAGCCTAAGAAAGCGTGCGTGTTGAGACGGGTGGCGCGAGCAGATATTTCTGGCATGGCTGGCCAAGCAGAACTTGTGCTAGATCTACGCTCCTTTCCTTTCCTAAGTGTAAAGTTAGCAGGCACACAAACAGTCTTAGCAACAGCATTGATAAGTGTGTACACTACTACAAAGCCTATACTTTCTTCGTCGACCATGTGTTCGCTGTGTTTGTTTGGCAGTCGAGAAGGTCTTCGTGTAGGGTGATTTAAGTACCCCGAAGATCGCCTACTGTGACCGGACGTAATCCAAAGTTTCGGGGCTAAGTGCATGTCAACGTGGGGGCGGGAGATGGCTGTGCGAAAGAGGAGAGGGTTGGTAAGCCGCCGCGCCTGTCTTGTTGGAGGTTATTAGGCAACTAGGCGTCTTGATAAAATCTTTTCTACACATTCCTATGATTGAGGCGCCAGCTATAAACGAGATAAAAACCTAGCTATTCCTTTCGACTGTCTCGTCTACCTACCTATACAATTCCTGAGAGGCTGCACCACTTGCTTTCAACTTAAACAATTCCCACCATTAGACCTGATATTCGTGACTCGGGGTAAATTACACTTTCATCATCTTGCCCTAGAAACGGCATTTCAAACAAATACGCGATCGGGTAAGGGAACCGCCAATACCTCTTTGAAGAGACTCTTAATCGTCGTTTTTATCGGTCTTTAAGCGGCGTAACTAAGATCACTTTATAAATACGAAAGGTACAAAAGTCTATATGTCCCGCTTGGCGTTGATTTTATAACGCTTTCGTTATTAACGTTTATCAAGTTATAAAGTATCCCAAATGCAGTCATTAAATGGCCGGTCGAGAAGAGCACGACACAACCTTTCGGGGAGAAGACGGCGGAACAATTTAAAAGAAAGGCACAATACCGCGATAAGACCGCGGCGCAGTACTTCGATTCAAGTTGGGAGCGCTACAGTTCCACGGTCTCAATCCCCCGAGCAGACACATATTGCACGCCCCCGATATAGGTATCAACCCCTTGAACGACACCAAATTCGAATTGTTGAGATTCACCCCGGCAAGCTTTCAGACCCGGTGACTATCTCCCTTCGACTCGAACACTTCAAGCCCAATATAAACGACGAATCTTCCAATGTTCCACAGTACGAAGCGCTATCGTATGCCTGGGGTTCTCGAGAAAGTTCAGATCGAGTCTTCATTAAGCACTCTGAAATAAACGTTACTCAAAACTTGAGCGCTGCTCTGAAGAATTTACGATACCCCGATGCTTCTAGACATATGTGGATTGATGCGCTATGCATCGACCAGGTCAATGAGGTCGAGAAAGGCCCGTACGTGTCTATGATGGGAGAGATATATCATCACGCGACTAGTGTGATAGTGTGGCTAGGCGAGGAAGAGAACGACAGTGATCGCGCTATGACCCTTCTGAGCTATGTAGGTAGCCAAGTTGAAATTGACTTCGACAGCTGGGCTATTAGCCCTTCATTATCGTCCAGAGGCCTTGACACCACCCTTGCGGATTGGGACGAACCTCTCCATTTTGACGGAAATGACTGCATATCGGTTTATTTTTTGTTCTGCCGTACTTGGTTTGATAGGTTGTGGGTTCGACAGGAGATTTCCCTGGCCAAACCAGATGCTGCTATTATCATTTGTGGCAGCCAATCGATGCCTTGGCTGACCTTTCGACGGGCGTTGGCTTGCTGGCGTTGGAAACCAACAATACGTTTTAAGTACTACCGGCAGTTCAACAAACGGATGGATGACATATCAGATATCCTACAACAGAACTACGAAATGAGGTTCCCGTGGTTGCGGAGCGCTTATGGACATGTCAAATGCGCAGATCCACGGGATCGAATCTACGCCATCCTAAGGATGGATAGGAATGCTCAGAAGTTGGGGATTGAATTCGACTACGCGGGCATGAGGACTCATCTTGAATTGTATGAGCATGTCACAAGACGGTGTCTCGATTCATTGACTCTGGAGATCCTGAACGAATGTGAATTAGTGGACCTATCATCCACTGACAATTTCCGCCGTTGTGCACCATCTTGGGTCCCTGACTGGTCGATAGAGCACCCATATCTACGATCGGTAGATTCTGGGGGTATTTATGCCTCAGGGTGCTTTTTGGGGCGGAAGTTTCCAATTGTAGAAAACAAACTGCGTGTGGTTGCCGTACCGATCGACAAAATCCTAAAAATACGATTGCACGCACTAACACCTTTAACTCCCCGGCGTGAGATATTGCCATTGATACAGAATTTTATTTTATCATCACAGCTGAATCGGGATTACCCCGGCGGCGGTGGCTTCCTTGAAGCGTGTGCTTCTTGTTTTACGCAAGGCCGATTCTTGGATGCGTACAGCGAACCTCGGCCACCTTTGCCTTGCAGAAACGACGCACTACAGCTTATGAAGAGGCTTGCATCGGATGAAAGAGGTATATTAGAAGAACTTCCCGAAGATGGTAAGGCCGTCGCTAGCTTTTTTGCATCTACAGTTGGGCGAATAATATTCACAACGGGAAAAGGCTACATCGGGCTAGCACCTCGATCAGCGGCACCGGATGACGAAATCTGTGTTCTGGTCGGATGTTCTGTGCCTATAGTCCTAAGACCTGTGACGGACAATCAAAGAATAGTCGTGGGGCCTTGCTACATTGAAGGTTTTAGGGATGGTGAAGCTGTATTAGGTCCTCTGCCAGATGGTATCAAACGGAAAGTCGCTCAAAAGAAAGGTAAATTTATCTGCAATACATTCGGTAGCAGCGGGGTCATAGATCCCCGACTCATGGAGTGGGCCGAGTTGGATAAGAGTGTAATACGTGGACATGTGGACCAGGATCGCATGTTTTTTTTCGAGGTCGACGTGCCTGATCTCCAACGGCACGGCATTCACAAAGCGCGATATTATGACCTGGTATAGTAACTAGACTCTCGGAGATAATTCGGAAGACTATATATCGTAGGAGCGAACGGAGGAAAAAAAACCGCCCATTACACACTATTAAACACTTAGTCCAGTTTAAAGACCTCTTCTAACTCATCATAGCAATGCGACGGCGTCACTAGTTCTGTCTTCTTTAACTGCCCGATTTCAGCTCGCTCTGTTTTCGTTTCGGTGCCAAAATAGGAATCCTAGCAACTAGTATCGCGAGGAGGCTCGCCACACTCTATGTCGGTAAGACCGCCGACTTCGCCCTAGGAAACAAGCCGAGGTTCGCGCAGACTAGAGATAACGATGGCAATATTTCAGCAAATTTGTTACATTAGCGTCCTATACTATTCGTTTGGACACATCATATAAGTTTTAATAATGATAACAAGAAATGTGTTTATTGTGCCTTACGCATCGAATGCGAAGCCTCCGCAATCATCCTCCGTCTTGCGTTACATAAGGAGATGGCGGTAAAGTTTGCTAAACCCAACCCCATGGGCTTTGTTAGGTTAGCGCCCAGGTAAGCGCCCAAGTTGTCCAAGTTGTCAAAATTGTTTAAAAACTTCAAGTTTTGAAATAGTGGAAAGGTTAAATCGATTAGTATATGAGCTGCTAAAAACTTGAAGTTTATGTAATTAAAAGTATTTAAGCTTATAAGTCAAAATTTTAAATGATGAAACCAATATATAAATAGCCACAATTGAGGTCTGCGTCGCAATAATGTAACAATATATATAAATTTCCTTACCTTCGTTTCCTTGGCACGGCTAAATCAACGATGATATAAAGCCTTTCTTACAACTATAGAGCCCTGACAACGCAACACATAGTCCTATAAATCTGGATAAGGTTTTATATCCTCCGGCTATTGGAGCTGTAAAAAGGTAATGCTGAAATACATGACAAGTCGGTATGGAGGCCTCCAGGACTAACCACATGGAGATTTAGAGATCGGAAAATTATCCTATCTAGGAAAACCGCAGCGTTCAGCTTTTAGGTTGCCATTAGTATGTGTCACGTGCAAGTTAGATCCATCTGTCAGCATGCGCCTCGAATCTAACTACTGTTGTGGTTAGAGTCAAGACACTACAGCATATACGGCTAATACCCCACTTTAGGCTCTCTCAATGCGGATTCTAACGACTCTATAATCTTCGCATCATGTTTACCAAGACGCCATGTCGTAGTTCTGAGCCCAAATGCTTCGATCGTTTCGAGATAGGCTCCTCCCCGCGTCGTGGTCTAAGTCGAGTCTGGGCGCGCAGTCGACGTATGTCTTCACTAAAGATCATGGGCTTCATCAAGTCGAAGGCATCTGCTTGGGATGTAGCAGCATTGATCTACTGCGAATGCGAGCCGGACGACACCAAGTCCTCCAGGAAAGCTGCTGGCAACTTCTAGAAAGCGCCAAGCGATGCAAGCTCTGTGCTATGATAGCGCAAACTCTAATGGCGCGGTATAACGCAAACGTCGAAACGGCGATGACTCTTCATGGGTTTTCCGATAGAAGAGATTCTCCGCTGTGTATCAGGCAAGTAGTAGCGGACCTGGAAGTATATATAGATACTACCTTGAGTGGCGAACGCAAAGACATCCATGTTGCCTATTTCCGCTTCCGGCCGTGCTCAGGTGTGTCTAGCTCTCTTGGATAAACTTCTCTTCTATCAGGTTGCTATACGTATATGGTATCACCATGACGCTAAAACTATGGGATATCTATGCATTCAATTCTCAACGAGCGAGAAAGTACTGAGACTAGTTACTTAGGAGCCGAGATATTAACCTCTTCGCCCGGGATGGAAACTAAAACCGGCACACCTGCGCCATCGATAGATGAACGAGCTAATGTAGCCGTTTTAGCCCTGGATCCCCAGATAGGGTCCCTATCTAAGTGCTCCTGTATCACGACCTGCAGACTTCCAAAACTTCCTACTCGGATCATCGATCTGCAGACTCACGATCCGACAAGAATCCCTAGTATATTGCGGCTTCATGTACCCAAGAAAGAAGACGAGGAAGAAGGCCACTACGCCGCATTGAGTCACCGCTGGGGCAAGACAGTCCCTTTCCAAACAAGGCGCAGTACGCTGTTGACGCGCCAAAGCGGTTTCAGTATGGATGAACTTCCACAGTCCTTTCAAGATGCAGTGGTCATTACTCATGCATTGGGCATAAGGTACCTATGGATCGACTGTCTTTGTATCATACAAGATGACCAAGAGGACTGGCTCCAACAGTCTGGGTTAATGGGCCACATATTCAGCAATTCCACTGTCACTATCGCGGGGCATGTGGCGGAAGACTCGACCCAGGGACTTCTGAAGAGCTTCACCGTTCCCGAAACGCTCAGAATAGACCTTCGTGACAAATCGGCAAAGCAGTTCGAAATCCTCATTCCAAACCTATCACCCCGCCTGACATTTAGAGATAGCTTCATAGTGAATAGGGCTTGGGCTTTCCAGGAGTTATGTCTTTCCGCTCGGATTCTACATATTGGCAGAGACTCGATGCATTGGGAATGCACGCATGAACGGATCTATCTCGATCAACAAAGCGATATCATAGCGTGTGACACGCCAACACTAGCACAAATGCTGCGGGACAGTCGGGCGAAGTTTCCCAGAACTCCCACTGTCATCTATGATAGTTGGTTGGCATTGATTGAACGGTACTCTAAATGCCGTATGACTTTATCCACCGATAAGCTAGTGGCAATTGCTGGCCTCAGCGCTACATATGAAAACCTATTCCCTTTATCTTTCTCCCACGGTTACCACTGCGGTGTATACGAAGCTGACCTGGAAAGAAGCCTTTTATGGCACGCGAATCTCAAAGGGGCTCTTCTCAAATACCCCAGTAGGGCCCCTTCCTGGTCATGGGCTAGTGTAGACGGCTCCTTATCTTTCGTCATGCTAGATAAGGCTCCTGACACTATCTTTAAAAAGGCCCGTATCATATCTATCGCCCATCCAGATGAATTAGGAGCCTCTACATATCCTGGCGACTCGCAGCGCTTCTTCCACAGGAGCGGCCTTTCATGTTCAATTGTTGTTGAAGGCTTGGCGGTTGCGCGGAACTTTCATGTGTGGCCACGAGCAGCCAAGCAAACACCATTTGCGCCAACGGAAAATCGGCAAGAGGTGGGAGCTTGGTCGAGATATTGAGACGGTGCGGGTGGCAGAGCTACTGTGGCACCCACCTTATTAGCTAAGCACTTGGCGTTAAATTTTTCTTATATAATAGCTTAGCCCCCTAGATTTAAGTTTTTTTTTTTAATTAGCTAAGTAGGTTGGCTTAAAAAGGTTTTTTTTTTAAAAAATTTAAAACTTATATTATTTTTATATTTTATAAAAAACTTTTAAAAATATTTAAATATAAAAATATTTAAA